>JAQBSW010007299.1:10000-41758 GCA_029291075.1 Eudiplozoon nipponicum
CTTAGTGAGTACTGTCTGCGTCGCCAAATAATTGTTTAACGTAATTGGCTGTACCGCGGACTTGGAACAATACCTATATATATATATATATATATATATATATATATATATATATATATATATATATATATATATATATATGTGTGTGTGTGTGTGTGTGTGTGTTTATGAGGGTATATGTATGTGTGGAAATAGCAGCAAAACAGCTAATTTTCGTGACTGCATAGAAATTGTGCAGCCGACATTTCCAGTCAAGTTCAATGTATGCGAGACTGCTAGAGTGTGAGAGCAGCCTATCTAGATTTCTGATTTCCATATATATTCAATGCAGTTTGATCCTCTGACCAGATCAGTTTTCCGTCGTACTCTGATGACGATCGTGGAAGGTCGAATCGCGTCAGTGCGTTGCAACTGGCGGCAGTTTTGTTATGTTGCTCGACGACTGGTTAAATACAATGGGATTGGTGCTTACTTTCAAGCTCGCAGACTTGATTTAAAAGGATTGTTACCACCACCCGCGCAGTGATCAATTATTGTGAAATTGTATTGCCTATTTATGTATATGTGGCGAAAGCTACAAACAGTTAATGTTCGTGACGGCATAGAAATTGTGCAGCCGACATTTCCAGTCGAGTAAAATGTATGCGAGACTGATATGTACACCTGACGCATTAAGTACATCCATTTGTCAGTATAAACTAAGAATTGTATAGTGTAGAGAAAGCAGCAATTCATCCAGCAGACTGGTTTCCTTCCTTACTGCAGGAACTCATCACGTTCTGGCCAGAATTTGCCGCGGACAGGGCTCGAAACTGGGCACGTCTGCTTCTGGAATTCGCCGTTGCTCTAACCTCTGAGCCACCCTGCCGCACACTACACACAATTTTCACTTATATACTAACTAATATATTTTGATACGCCTTTCCTTCAGGTGAAGCCAGTTTGGCATCTGTTTTGATTTAATGTTTCAACTAGCCAAACAACACAAATCAACAATAGGTACTTTTTAAGTAAAAATTATATTTAGTGTGCGAAAGAGTTTCTCAGTGGTTTTATTCACAGACCGCAGCGCAGGCATTCCAGGGTTCGAGCTCTTTCTGCGCGGCGAAATACTGAAATGTACTTGAAGAGCTCCCAATAAGGAAGAAACTGGTCTACTGGATGATTTTCATTTTTCTAAATAATACGATGCTTAGTTTATACTAACAAATATTTATACATTGAAATTGCTGTTTATGTCAAACTCAGAACGTTGTTTTAAATAATGAATGGTCATATCTTTGAATCAAAAAGAGGTTTTCCTTTAGACTTGCATTATTTATGGACTGGTTACGCGTATTTCTTACATCAAGTTTACAGATAAGCACTTTATTACACCTATTTTTTTGATTCCCGTAATTTCGTTACCAATAGAGTCCAACTGATAACCCAGGAAGATGAATCTCTTCGTTGAAACGACCAAGTAAATGATGTTTGTTATCGTCGTTTATAATAAGGAAGCCGACTTAATGCAAGTTTCGTATTAAAAACCCATAAATTAAATCATTGTGTAGTTCAACGACGGCTCAAACGTAACTTTTATTGGATTTGTGGCTCTCACCTCTAGCAGTCTTGCATACATTGAACTTGGCTGGAAATGTCGGCTGCACAATTTCTGTGCAGTCACGAGCCTTAACATTTTGCCGCCTTTGCCACATATATATAGTTAAAACAATTAAACAATAATTGATTGCGCGGGTGGTGGTAACTATTCCTTAAATCAAGTTTGGAAGCTTCAAGTAAACACCAATCCCGTTGAATTTAACTAGTCGCCAAACAACATAAAAAAACTACCGCCAATCACACGTACTGACACGTTTCGAGGATCAATCCGCAATGCATATTAATGTTATGGGAAATCAGACATGCGGCTTTCACCTCTAGGAGTTTCGCGAACATTTTCCTTTATTGCAGGTCCAGATACACCGATATATATTATACAACTGACATGTTTTACTCGCAAGACTTTGGATTATTTTTTAGACTCATAAATTTCGTGCAAACCTGTATTGAAGTTTAACTAATAGACGTTAAAGATGTCAGTTAGAAATACCTTTGTAAATGACGAAATAACGAAAATAAAGTCATGCATATCTGTAAGTTAATAAAAAATGTCAAAGTTTCCAGTATTAAAAAAGGAAATATATCTCTGTTACTAGATACATTGTCTAAATATAACAGCTACATTGATTTTATATGTGTAGCTTTAAGTTTCGAGGTGTTTTTAATTGTTTAACATCGGCGAATGTAGCATGAAGCTAAAATCCAACTTCAATTTTTTAAACTGAAATCGATGAAATTCCGTTTAATTGTTCAACTTATTTACCTGAATACCTTACATTTCCGGAATGCCTAAAACGCGATACTATCGTATTCAGTGCTCCGTTTAAAATAATTTATCGAAATTGCTTATAAATTTCTTAAATGTCGATTTAGAGCTGCGTCGATTGATAAAATGTTTAACAATTGCTGTTATTTGTGAAATAATTTATCTAATACATTTTTTGTTAGGATACCGATTTAAATTACAAATAAACAATGAAATTAGTGTTGTATGAATTAATGGATTCAAAGTTCACGGCTAAAATTAACCTTGTAGTGTGTAAGCTCATTGATTTATTCAAGTATATGTCAAGTATATGTTTAACAGATTTTCACAGTGAAAAAGGTTTTGTATGTAAAAAGTGATAAGTATAAAAACTGTTAGTATTCAAATTAATATAGTGTTTTTTATGAATCTAATGGACTAGATCAACCCTGTTAATGATGAGACAAATACTTTTGTGATAGACATTTTAATTGACGTAATTCGTACATATACAAGATTGATGTTTAAAGTGGTATTCTTTTTCCACAGAAGTTTATGGAATTAAGGATTCTTTTTTTAACGCTGTAAACTATTTTTGCTTATATGGTAGAAAGGCCTACGAATTAAAATATTAAGCAGTTAAGCGTTCAGTATTTTGGTTGAATACATGACTGATGACTGGTTTCAAATTTTTTTGAATGTACTGATATATTTATTACTCAACTTGAATATTGTTTAAGAAAAAAATTCATATTTCCAT
Source organism: Eudiplozoon nipponicum (assembly GCA_029291075.1). Lineage (NCBI taxonomy): Eukaryota > Metazoa > Platyhelminthes > Monogenea > Mazocraeidea > Diplozoidae > Eudiplozoon > Eudiplozoon nipponicum. The sequence goes on from JAQBSW010007299.1 coordinate 13,108, forward strand.
AATTTTAATAAAGTCAACCGTTTGACTACATGATCACATGAACAAAATTATTGATGGATGGATAAATTAGTTTTCCAATTAAGTAATAAGATAAAAAATAACCTAATCATTGACAAACAAACTGATTATTTACCACTTTGACGGTTAACGAACTGACAAAATAATGCATTATTTGATTGATGATTTAATTGATTGACCATTCGAAAAGCAGATTTTCTCGCGAATTTATTGAAAAACTGTAAAGAATAATCAGTAACTATTTTCCTACACGTATTGCCTATTATATAAACTATATTTTTGACAAATCAATAACTTGACTGTCTTATTGCTCAAATAGTGATATTTTGAGACTTAATTTTGTATTTATCCGCTTAACAGTTAAGTGAATTGTTAAATAGTTTTCAGTTTGATATTTGACAAGAGAACAGAATGACACATTGAAAGATCATTTGATTGGGTGGAGAGAGATTGGCAATAATCGCAAACAGTCTATACAAAAGCTATATTCCTGCTCACTTCCCTACACTGCTCAGAAATGGAGACATTTAAACGGCAATTCTTCCATTGCTTTTATCTCGATTAGTCCAGTCTGCGAACACAAACGTAATTTCAATTTAATTAAACTGCTTTATTTTGCGGATGAACAATCATCTAGCAGTGCCTTGATTGTTTATTAAGAAATTGTATATATATATATATATATATATATATATATATATATATATGTATTTATTTAACAATGAACTCGAAGCTTGCAGGTATCTTTAAAAGGCTTTAACTGATTAGGTACAAATAAAATAAATATATCTTTGCTATTGAAGTATTAAAACATATGCCGTTACGAGCTACATAGATTTGAAATAAAATCTTAAGCATAAACACTGCGTTTTATACCCCTGGCGTATGTCGGCTTTGATTTCGGTCCACTTATTTGATTTTGCCAGCTGGAACTGTGGTTTAGAACAAAGGCTATGGCATCGGTTCCAACTGATGAATATCCAATAAGCCTGTGGTTTGGATTCAAAATGAATTTTATTATGCGAAATTCCACATTTCACGAATAAAGTCAAATCGTAAAATGTGAAGAATAAAAGATTGATTTATTTTTTATGAAGAAAGTCTAGTTACAAGCATCCCTGGTCATAAAATAATCGATTTCCTCACTATGTTCATCACTCATAACCACCCATCCTTCCCAAAACCTAGAAGTCGTTTGAACATTCTTCTCATTAAGGATGTTCACTTCCTCGATTGATTAATAATAATAATAATATGTATGTAATAATAATAATAATAATAATAATAATAATAGTTATTATTATTATTATTATATTTAATGTATATTTATAATACATTTATTTGGCATCATAGGCCAACAAACCCAAAGACCATTGAAATAACAAATCAAAAGGTACGAATATATGGAGGTGAATGAAATTGTGACTAAAGTATTAAGTATTTAATAGCAGGGAGGGAGGGTTGAGTTTGAGAAGAGAAATGTTATCATCAACTTCATGATAGTTCAATCCGGTGAAAAATAAAAACGAAATTCCATTTGAATTGACAAGATCCATTGGAGTTCATTCCATGAAGTGTCCTAGCCGTAATGCGGGGTAGGCTGGGTCCAGACAGATGAGTGTGAGTGTGAGATCGAAAATGATGGCGAACCGGAAGCAAACGTCGACCGACGGAGTCCTTTGTCTTGGAGATTGAATTGATGGAGTGTAGCATAGACCAGGATGGAGTCGACTAGATTGTAGCAAATGTGTCGTGCAGGGATCACTGGCGTCCGTTGAACGAGGTTATGACTGATGGAAAACGAGGGGGAGTCGATGTCCGATGCAAACCATTGGGTGGACCAGCAGGGTTTTTGAGTTTCCGGTCTTCCGCTGAAACAGAAAGGAAAAGGATTGGATGAGTATCCACTATATGGATATGATAGAGTGAAAAATGAGATTAGAGGTGGTATCAGGGAGTCAAGACTGAGAGATTTAAAACCAGAGGAAGAAAGTGGAAATTAGATGACAGCCAGAGGGATTTCGCCCTCCGCAATCAGTAAAGAGAATAGCCGGGGGTGAAAGAAATGTTATGAATTGAGAATGAACCAATTTTGCCTCAAATCGGTCGTTTCACAAAGAACTTTTTCACTTAATTCGATGTGTTCGCCAAGTTGATGTCTACATGGATTGTTCTGGAAGCATCAAAACTAAAACTAGTTATTAAATATTACTGCAATTCGTATCTGACTTATTCTGCCGATGCATTCATAATTATAAACTAGAATGTAGTAAAATATCATATGCTTAAAGATTTTAAAAACGTGGACCATCATATTCAGTTTACTTGCGAGTGCGAAAATCCTAAATCTAATTCACTCGCTTACGTTGGCGTATTACTATTCAGACTGGAAGGTATGGACCGGACAGTACACATATTACCACAGCGCTGTCCCAATTTCGCAAATGTTTAATTTGATAAGCAATTTATCCGGCAGAATAATGAAACTCTGTTCAGAAGAATTTGGAAGACAAGAAGTGGCGGTGCTCAAGAGAACTTTATTAGTAAACGGATACCCCGTAAGTTACATTTAAGCAAACATGAAACATAAAAACAACGAAAATAAATGCAATCGTACCTAAACAAAAGGCAACATATGTCATTATACCATTTAAAGGAGACGCATCATCCGAAATATTCACTCGAAGAAGCGTCTGCAAAATTTAAATGTAAAAGATAATCTCTTCGACATCGAACACGCAAATATTGTCTATATATATATATATATATATATATATATATATATATATATATATATATATATATATACATATATATATATAATATATATATATATATATATATATATATATATATATATATATATATATAGCCGATGGCTAGGTAAACGAATCGAAGAACATTTTGGACTTCGCTCAGCTGGTATGGGGTGAACGTTTCCGCAATAGCTAAACACACTGAAACAATCATTGATTGCGCGGGTGGTGGTAACAATTCTTTAAATCAAGTTTGCGAGCTCGAACCTTAACGCTAGTCACGTTGTGTGGAACCATTCGTTGATCGACAAAACAAGAGTTGACCACATCGTTCATAAAAAGCATACTCCAAATCAGGTGGATTTACAAGATTTCTTTAGAGAAAAAATAATCGATTAAGTACCAATGCGGCTGTTGTATGCAACATTCTTAATCCTCGGCTAAATAAACAAAAAGAAGTTCGTACACGTTCTCTTTTTTGTGGTATTATGTGTGTTTGATCCAAATTTATCCGCCTTGATTTAAAAATAATTGTCTATATAAAGTTATGTCCTAACGAATGGAAAAAACGGCCTCTTTTAACTGTTTTGCACAAACCTGCATTTTGGTATTATTAAACGAACATTGGTAGCGCAGACGGTGATAAATATTACTTTTAATCAAGGTTGCGATCTTTATACAAGCACATGACTCATTATGTACATACGTTTGACAGTATAAACTGAGAGTTGGATAGTGTGAAAAAGGCGATTCATCCAGTAGACCGTTTCCGTACTTACTGGGAACACGTCGCGTACTGTCCAACCAATGTTGAATTGCACTCTCAGTCACGCAGATATCCAATTGATCCTCATGTTTAATTACGCGCCGTTTACGTCTTCGTGGTGGCTGAGCGCTGATTAGTCCCATCAATGCGAAGACGTCCACATGACTAGTACTAGCCACAGTAAATGATGGTCGGCCTAATCGTTGTGATGTGATGTTACAGCACCTTATTTACACTACCTTCATCGGAAATCTAATAATAATTAGTTCACTAAATACAAGAAAAAATCTGCTTAAATCTGGTCTTATGATTAGTCAACTAAGTGGTATTAGAGTTCTGATGAAGGTAGTGTAAAGAAGGTGCTGTAACATCACATCACAACGATTAGATCGGCCATCACGAAGACAAGAACGGCGTGTAATTTGTAGATAATAATACTTAGCTGCGAAGTACTGAAACGTTTCCTTATTGAATGTTTTACGTGATTATACGCTTTTATGCTTGTTGTTGAGACCAGAGAAGAGAATGCGACTGACGCTAAACTAAGCTTTCGTAGGTCACTTGCTTTGTTTCTGTGTTTGGTGAAAATCTATGCAGCATCTGGCTGAGATGCATTGTTCTTGCTAAGGCTAATTTGAGGTCAACTCCAAGTTGGCGACTGAAAGTAAAATGTCTGCATTGTAAACATTGAACTTTGGCTGATTGGCTGTATGTGCATAACGCAGTAAAAAATGAACTGTTTCTATTGCACGTTATAGCAAATTGAGCAAACCGCCGTTCTACTCAGGCTACCTTCTACGCCATCAAAGTTGCACAATGAACGCAGTTTTCATTTTGTTGGCAACACAAAAGCAAATAGTATTTTTTGATTAAGTAGGATTCACGAAGGTACCACCTTCGATTTAAAGTTCCAACTAGACAAACCTGACCTGTCATTACAGAACAGGCATCAGACCACCAGTGTAAGTGATATTATATTCAAAACCTATTGTAGGATTTTGAATATATTTATATACATCAGCAAAACTAAACATTGTTACAGGGTATCAAAAAGACAGATCATTCAGTATATATATATATATATATATATATATATATATATATATATATATATATTTCTTTTATTATATCTATTGCCTTCGAAAATTACTACAGTATATTTCTAATTAGGGAGAAAAACACATTAATAACATTCTTCCCTAATTAGACATATACAGTGTAATATTCGAAGGCAATGGATATATGGATATATATATATATATATATATATATATACATGTGTGTGTATGTATATATATATATATATATGTTCTTTTGAAGTATGGACGAGCTTTAATAAAATTCATTGTGCACTTCCTGTGTGCAAAAAGAAAAGAAATTATAGCAGATACAAGAAACATTTCTTACTGCATAATCTCCTAAATATCTACTAATGGCGTATATAAAGATATGTTCATTAATAGATATTTAAGGAGATTTATGCGAAAGATATGTTTATTGTATTCGATAAAATTTCTTCTTGTCTCTTGCACACTGGAAGGGTACGAAATGAATGATATATATATATATATATATATATATATATATATATATATATATATATATATATATATATATATATATTCACCATTTGATTTGAAAACAGGCTATTAGAGTTGCAATATTTTCTCCCTTCGATTAATTAACCGTCTGGTCGATCGGCCTACGTCAAAACTGATCGACAACGCGCGCATGTATATTGGTAAATGATATTTAATGTAGACATTAACGGCAGTTTCTCTTTGATTGTATATAATGTCGACATCAAATGTTATTTAAGGGGGATGCAGTTTCCCGAATGGCACAAAAGAAAGTTGAAGCAGCATTAACACGCACATAGTAATGCAGCTAAACTATAGTGAGTAAGTTATTTAGGGTAACACACTTTTGCCTTTACTAGCAATCAAAGAGAAAAACAGCGGTTAATGCTCGATCTCAAATATTATTTACCAATATACATGCGCAAGTTGTCGATCAACTTACGTAGGCCGATCGATCAGACGGTTAATTACTCGAATGAGAGAACAATATCACTTAAATGTCAGTTTTAAATCAAATGGTGAATACACGTCTGTAATTGCGCAACGCATCGTCAAAACATCGCACGTATGTTCTCCAGACGTAGCATTGAAAAAAATTTCTGAATGCAATAACAAAAGGGAGCTAGCCACATACGAAGCTTTATGGATAATCAAATTGCAGCTGGATTTATTCAAGCAGAAGAAGTGTGTTCTGGCATTGAGCTTGAACTGAAGGTGACGCACGCAATGATCGGTTGTTACTTTTATTTCATACTCTCTCCATGTTGACATTTTCTATCTTATTTCGCCTTTCAATTTACATATAAAGAGATGTTCATTTGCAGATAATCGAGAAGAAAAATGAGAAAGGAACGGTTCTTGTAACTGATAAAATTTCTTTTAGTTTTGCATATGTAAAAGGTACTATGAATTTTATTAAGGCTCGAATTCCAGAAGAATAGATATATATATGTATATACATATATATATATATATATATATATATATATATATATATATATATATATATGTGTGTGTGTGTGTGTGTCTAAATGATTTCTGCCTAAACTTGACCAGTTCTATTCTCGATATAAATTATCTATAATAAATGATACAGCTCAGTATTTTTGCCATGTTAATCATTCTGAGGGACCATTTTTTCAATCTTGAAGCCGAAATTTATCTGAAGATACGTGGCTTTTTGGCAAAGTCATGTTACTAGTAATTTCACGGTTTCCATAAATGAGTTAGTGGCGACCGCACAGACGAACAATTTAGAAATCCTATTATGCCCATAGAAACTGAGCGTTGTTTAAAATCAAGCAAATCCCCGTTCATTCACGGTGTATCATTAGGGTTTTGAAATAGTTATCTCGATCACGTAACTAAAGATGTAAGAATTGATTTACAAATAGCATACAGTTAAATTCGCGCAGATTTCCAAAACAAACGAGTCAACGTATTTAGCTAGCTAATAAATTTATTTTCCACTTCGTAGTTTTGGTTTATTTGTCAGTTGACAATGTTAACAGGAAGTTAAACAAATAGCCGATTAGATAGGCAGTAACGATAGAGTAAATAAAAAAGGTGCAAATCGGAGGAAAAAATGCTTCACATCCAGTTCATTTTTGACCAGTTCTGTGTGCTCGTGCGTGTTTATTTTGAGTTTGGAAAATATCGCTGCAAACTTTTTTATTATATTGCTGCACAGCGTTCCAACTTCTGGTGGAAAGTTATCAATAAGAAAGCCAAAATATTAAATGGCCACTATTGTATATTATGTTAATTCAAATAGGACCTGAAGGAGCTACCAGGTTCAGCATAATATGCTCTATGCCAAGTATATATTTGTTCTAAAAATGTGGGACAGGTGGACGATAAAATCTTCTCCACGAATATATATATATATATATATATATATATATATATATATATATATATATATATATGTACTTATATTTAAAATATGGGTGAAATTAGAAACTATAAATATATATATATATATATATATATATATATATATATATATATATATATATATATATATATGTAAATGTTCTTACATTTAAAAAAATGGTGAAATTATAAACTATATATATATATATATATATATATATATATATATATATATATATTAGAATAGAATAGGATAGAATAGAATATACTTTATTTGGATTCAAAACCACACACATGTTCCATCAAATAATAAAATTAGAAAATGTACAATATAAAAGATATCACATCACATATATATGCGCAATTAGTTGTACTGTACAATTTATCAGCATCAGAAAGTTCAGCTGTAAAGAGTGATAGATTCTTCATCAAAATTAGAAAAATTTAAGATATAATTCGAGTATAACAGTTTTTAAGAGAAAAAAAAGTAACCATGACTAATAATTGATTGTTTGCATTGTTGATTAACAGGATGATATAATGCATAACATTTCAGTTTTAATAATACACAATTTGAAGATAGATTCTCGAGAAATTATGTTGCTGAAACACAATTAATCCTTTCTTTTATTTAACCATGAGAAAGTATTATCATAATCAAAATTAAAAATATCAGCAGGATTGAACACTTTTTCCAGTTCGGTAGATAAAAATTTAAAAGACATTTTAGTTGTAGGCGTTTCCTCTAAGCACCTTTGGCAATTGATTGTAAATTTTGTAAATTTTATTACACAGATTATTTATAATTAGGAAGAAAAAACACGTTAATAACAAAATGGATAATGGCCATTTATTTCGAGATTAATAAACTTCGCTCTACAATCTTTCATTTATAAGCATTCTGTAATTTCATTTGAATATGAGGGTGGTAACAAATATGACTCGGTTTTCTATTTCTTGTTTTGGCTGTTTGGTAAGTGTGTATGCGTGTGTGTCTATGCGTATTGCCCGTTTGCATGTAAAGGTCCTTCTCACTGTATTTCAAAGTGATGTCTGTGATCTGGTCATTCTTAACGTAAAAATATTCTTACTAAAAGATTCCATACACGATAGCGCAATTGTTCTACGTCCATATTTGCCAAATTGTCAATATTCACCAGGTGCTTTGGTAATTGTAAACCTGCGATACATTGTGGAAGTATTCAATGTTTCACCATAGCACCATATGAATATCTCCATTACTTCGGCTCATCTGCTTAATTAGGTTTATATCTCCTGTTTTGACCTAATTAGGTTATTTTTCCAAAGTACAATTCTTCAGTATGGCGATCGTATTTCAAACGCCTTTTATTCCGAAATATTTTCCTTTTTCACCGAAAACGGCATTTCGGTATGAATTTAAAGTTCCTTTAAATTAAAAATGCTAGTTTTTAAATTTGACAGATAACTAGCATCTTATAAATAGTAATCTTTTTGATCTCCGCAGAAATAGATTTTAGTCTTCTGTTATGAACATTTGCGCGTTTTGGTTTGCTTACAAAGCTACATGCGACATGCCAGTACATATAACCTGACCTGTGTTTGGAATAGCACAGGCTGAATTCAAGTTTTTTGATTCTTCAATGTAATTCGGCAGCCGTTTTCGGCCGCTTTCTTTAGGTAACCCATCAACACATGTTTTAGAATACAAACTAATGAAGCAAGCGCGACGTTTCCTCTGGTCATATCGTTTATACTTCAGACTGACCTTTCATTAGTTGTTGTTCAACTATTGGTTAAACAAAATGGGATTGGCGTTTATTTCAATCTTACAAACTTGATTTAAAGAAAATTGTTACCAACACGCGCCAGCAATCAATGATTGTACTAATTCTTATTACCTATATATATATATATATATATATATATATATATATATATATATATGTGTGTGTGTGTGTGTGTGTGCGTGTGTATGTGTGTGGCGAAAGCTGCAAACAGTTAATATTCGTGACTGCATAGAAATTGTGCAGCCGATATTTCCAGTCAAGTTCAATGTATGCGAGACTGCTAGAGGTGAGAGCCGCCTATCTAAATTTCTGATTTCCATATATATTCAATGCGGTTTGGTCCTCGCTAGTCAATTTGCCGTCGTATTCTCTGATGATGATCATGGAAGGACGAAACGCGTCAATACATGTGACTGACGGCAGTTTGGCTATGTTGACCGACGACAGGTTAAATATAATGGGTTTGGTGCTAACCTTAAGCTCGCAAGCTTGATTTAAATAATTATAATAGGATATTAGCGAGAATGATGGCAACATATGATCTCTTTTCGCTAATTGTTGAATTTCCTAACTTTAAATGGGACAATTGGTGCTTTTTATTAATTGGCTTTTGATTTAGACGCAGAAGTTCGATTTATATCCTCAAGCGAATAGGAATAACTTTAGTAAAAACATTTTAAGATTTGAAATTATTACGAGATTGAACCTCTAAAATGTACATTAATAGTTATCCACAAGGGAAGGACACGCACCTTTAGCCGCGGTAGAATTCAATGGCTATCACTTTACAACTTGCAAAAATTTCAGCTAAATTTACTTTATACATCTTTTAAAACCAGACTTTGATGGGAGGGCATGGAGATTTGTCTCTCACTCCAAAAATAACTCCCACTTCCAAGCTGAAACAGGTACCAGTCACAAACGAGGAAAAGTGTCAACAACATTCAATGATCCAGGCGATGAGGTTATCTCTTGGAAGCCCTAACAGTGGCAGCATGAAGAAAAGGTGAGTGCAATCAATTTGTCTGAAAAATGACATCATTTATGACTTAATGCTTATGGCTCATCCATGTCAATTGTGTACAATTTTTGCAAATATTTGTATGAATCTGTAAAATATAAAAGTTCGAACACGTTTTTCCTTAGATAGCTGATTTTTTACATAACACTGGCAGAATTTGTTTTGTCTTTTTGTATATTATAGCGCAAATATAAGTCAATCAGCTTTTCTTAAAAGTATCCATATCTTTTTTCAGTAAATAATATTCCTTAACAATTATATGTTATTTATTGTGATAAATTACACAAACACACATATATATATATATATATATATATATATATATATATATATATATACAGAAATGCACAAATACAAGTTCCCTCGCATGTGAACACCTAACTAAATACCAAAAATCATATATCAGAAATTTTTCCGTGCTTAGCGACGTGTAAGTTACGATTAAATTGGGGTTTTAATCAGGCTCGGACACTCGATTTCCAAAATCGTAGGATCGCTACGAATAAATATAAATAACAATAAAAGACATATTATTTAACCGAAGGTTGCGAGCTTGATATATAACCAAATTCAATAAAATATTGGTCCATATAAATTAGGCATTGGACAAGTTAGAAAATGCAATTCATTTAATAGATCTGTTTTGTACCTTTTTGAATCTCTACAAACAAGGTCCATAATTTGCACATCGTGAACAGGGACATCGAATCCGAGGCACGTCGCTATCAGAATCTGGTGCTCTAACCACTTGAGACACGCTTCTACCGCACACTCCACACAATTTTCAGCGGTTAGAGTATCAGATTCCGGGAAGCAGACGTGCCCAGGTTCGATGCCTCGTCCACTGCAAATTCTGGCCAATTCGTGATGAGTTCCCTATAAGGACGAAGCTGGTCTACGGGATGAATTGCCTTTTCTAAACTATACAATGCTTAGTTTATACTGACAAATGTATGTACATAATTGGACGGATGTTTATATTGAGATCGAAACTTTGATGGCTATCACCACCCGCGCAACCAGTGTTCGGTTAATTAATTAGAGAATCATTCACAATGCGAGTGGTGAAAAAATCATGGTTGCAATATTAACATTAGCACAAATTCAATTATATATATACATTTTTCAGTATAAAGTAAATAATTCATAAATCAGCAACTTTAATTAAATCAGTGGACCGGTTTAGCTTTTATTGAACATTTGGACACCTCTAATGTGTTTCTAAATTTGTTTCGTAAATATAAAATAAGATTTAATAACGCATATATAAATAGCATCACCATAATGTTCTTAAACTTCGTTTTACTTCCATCTGATATTAACGTGATATCAAATAGGCAACGTCAAAAACAATCCATGGCTTCCGGTACCGGTATAGTTGTGTTCATTGAGACTACATCTAAGATCGCTAAACTAGCAAAATCATCTGGTTCGACCAACTGATAAGAGTTCGTCAATGTATGGTCGTAGAAATATGAGCTACGTTTCTGATGAAAGTAACCGATTGTTTTTATGAAATGATAGAACAGTTAACTAATGCATTTGTAACGTGAAATGCATCCTGATGAAAGAAGATCTTCGGTAAGGAAGCGTTCGAAATATCATAGAAAAAGAAAATTACTGGAACAATGAAAGCTGCAAGTTGGTCAAAACGCAGATCGGGTCATGCAATTATTCCAGTTCCGCGTCAAGGAAAGCTTCTTTCAAGTTAAACGATTAACCACATGTTAGCACAGTCATACAAAGAGATACAATTGCACCCAGAGTGAATGCTTCGGTTAAGTTATATAAACCTGGTAACCCACTGAGAATTATTGTCAATGTCCAACATTCCCCAATATATAAAATTTCTAAGTTTCAATAGCATAGAATAAGAGCATGGTCCCATTTCTTAGACAATATAGTGATGAACGCTTATCCGTTGGTTGAAATTGTTCAGAAATGTGTACTAAATGAAGGTGATGAGTTAGTGAGCATAGACGTACCTGAAGCCCTGGATTGTTTATACATTTTTAAAAATATGAACTGAAAGCAAATTGACGATTGGCACATTATGAGAACTACTTGAATATGCATGTCCTCTTCTTATTTTACATTTAGGAAACACTTTTGTCTACAAATACGACAGACTTTTCTTTAAATCAAGTTTACTTCAAGCTCGCAAACTTGATTTAAAGAATTGTTACCACCACCCGCGCAATCAATTATTGTTTAAATTGTATTGCCTATATACGACAGACTTTGTTGGTTCTAATAGCAAACTCCTCTATGCATTATTTGAAAAGTAATCGCATAAATAAGACATCAGTGAAGCCAAAATTGTATCTACGGCTTCTTGATGACATACTATTATTTAAAATCCAATGGTAATGATGATATGGCAAATTTCTTAAAACTATTCAAATGAAGGAAATTCTATTTGACTAGTGAAAGAGAGTCACCAGGCGAATTACTGTTTTCGGGTGTCTGACAAATCATAAATGGTGAGAAATTTAAAAAACTCTTTTCATAAAAGATGCTTGCTTAAAAATTTATCGTAATTTCAAGTAAAATCATTCGTATTGCATGAAACTTGGTACCCTACATTCACTAAAAATATGAAACTCCAGATTAACAAGCATAAAACACAGAGAATTGGAATTAGGCAAACTGCGTCAAATATCGATTGCACATGGTTATCCTCTTAATTTAAATGAAGCAACTTTAGCATAAATTTATATCCATCAGGTTGGTATCATGTACCGACTCGGAAACCATAGTGTTAGTATCCGGTACTCATCGATTTCAAAAAAGGTATCAGTTACTAACACAATGGCCATGATGTTAGTATCCCTTTACAGACTCAGGTATATATATTATATAGTGTGAGTTAGCATTGAAGTCCTCTTGTCGTTGACTTTAGATTATGTTAGCTTCACTATTACAGGTTCCCACGATCTGGGGAGATTGTATCCGTATTCCACATTCTTCTACCAAATATATAGTGGTTAAAGGGCGTAATACCGACTCTACTGATGAGTAGCCAGTAAGCACGAAACGAATGTGCATGAGATTATACTTTCCGTTCATGCTGCCTTTGGTTTATCCTTCTGCTCACAACTGAACTAATTTGTTACCAAGTTCGCAACATATCATTTACCAAGCTTTAACTAAAGGATAAAATAAGTATGAATACCCATGAATAATGCTCAATACACCTTTCAAAACGGCTTTGCTTTTAGGTACGTTTTGCCAAACTGAAATTAGCTTTGTGAATTTTCGCCTTTAAAAAGCGATTTTGATTGACCGCTTTCTCGTCAACAATTATGCCATACTCGACTTTTCAGCTCAATTTAGCTACTTTTATCTTAGTGCCATAAGGAGTACTTGCCCGCAATATTTCGGTAATTTACTCATTTATGAATTATCCACCTTACACTAACATGGATTATTGATTAACGGCGGGCTTCCAATAAATCATAGGCCCAAATAAGTTATAGTTCTGAGGCAATTGGTACACGATGATATTGATACCAATATTGATTTTCCTCTTATTTTGTTTCTGTGTATACTTTCGTGATTGACAAGGGCATAGATTAGCTCAACTTTATGTATTTGATCCATCATGTGCACAGATGAATTAATACGGAAAAAAATCGACTACGCTATTTTTCTAGTTTATAAAGTTAAACAGCTATATATATATATATATATATATATATATATATATATATATATATATATATATATATATAACATTCACTGGTATAGAAAGCTTCTTGACCAGCACAATATCTCGTAGGCATACAAAAAGCGATTAATTTATAGCATACACAGTCGTGGAGCGCGGGAATGTTATTAACAAAGAATAGCACTGTAATTATGAAAATATTGAGAGTACAGTTGAGCCCGATTAATATTCAATAGCACATAAGACATAATACACTATAGAAGAAATAATAAAATGGGCTTAGTAGGTAACAGTAAGCACACGGCAAACTAATTTGTAAAATGATGCTCTAAAGATGTTCATTGAACACTGGCTACGACACTTGAATTTGATAATCTGCCTTTTTACTAATATATAATAACATGCCTTTAGAGTAACGAATAAACATGCCAGATCCTTTAAATCAAGTTTGCGAGTTTGAAGTAAACAGCAATCCCATTGTATTTAACCAGTCGTCGAACAACCTAGCAAAGCTACCGCCAATCACACGCACTAACGCATTTCCACCTTCCATGGTCGTCATCAGAGTTGCAACTGGCGGTAGTTTTGTTATGCTGTTCGCCAACTGGTTAAATAAAATGGGATTATGTGTACTTCAAGCTCGCAAACTTGAATTACAGAATTTTTGTCACCACCCGCTCAATCAATTATTGTTTAATAAAAATGCCTTATGTTAGTAAAGTTATAAATACCAATAAAAATAATTAATTTCCATATTATCCATGGATGGTAACTGTCACCTTGACATGGCGAATAATTCGAAAACAAACCTGTCGAGCGTCGATATTCTTCGGCTTTAACATGCTTCAACGGTGTGCTAATTGATTTCTGATTCTAACAGCTGCAACACAGAATAGAGTCGGCGACAGTTATAAATTGCTCTACAAATCAACAAGCACAATAATAAAACGGGCCGGAGCAGTGCTACAATTACAAAATTATAATTATAATCCAGAAACTACAATAGTGACCTTGCGGAGAGCTAGGCAGTATATTTTTTTATTTACCCATAGATTAATCTATGAATAGGTGCTTTTATGCCATACAATTTTTTCTAAATAGTTAATGATATAACGGTTTATATATAGTATTTAAATGTGTTGGCAGATAGTTATTGATGTCCATATATATCTCGACAATTTACAACCAAATCAATGTAAAATGAATATAAATAAATCAGTATAAACGAGACTGTATCAACTGCCGCATAACTGTTTTTGTCATCGGGAAAAGTTAGATAGTTTCTTTCTATTATTTAAAATGCTCTCCTCGGAATGCAGAGCTCAACCAGGGCAGATGATTGACGATTACGTGTGACTACTTAATTTTAACAACAAACCATCATTTTCTTCATTTTAAGAACAAGTAAACGCATGCCTTCATTTGATGGAGCCACTGAGGATGAAGTGTCGCGTCGATTGACTGAGAGCTTCCATCTGGTGCGCACTAGTCTTCACCTGCCACTGTTCCTGGAGCCACGTCCATTCCATTCTATGAAGTCATCCACTCCGCTACGTGTGTCTGCCAATGTCAATTGGTACACAACTTCGGTAAGTATTTCTTAGTCAATATTCTACCAGGTAGCTTCAATAGTTCCATTTTTTAAATATTATTTGTTCCTAGTTATTTTTATTATATTTTATTTGTTGCAGATTTATATATATATATATATATATATATATATATATAAGACTTCAACCTCGTTCATAATAACCACTGGAAATGAGGTACGATTAATCTTCGTTGACTGGAAACGGTTTTGTACGATATTTCCCGTACCATCCTCAGGCCTCTAATCACACACACACATACACAGTGTAATGTTCACAATAGCAAATTTAGGCAAATGTCTGTCATTGTATACATTGTACTGTGCATGTGTATTTAGACGTCTGACGATGGTACTGGATATAACGTACCGAAAGATTGCCAGTCAGCGAAGATTCGATCGCATCTCATTTCCACTGTTTAGTGTGAACGACGTTAAAGCCTTCGGAAGAAAGAATCGAATTCGCACCCAACCAATAAAAAGTCAAATTTATACTTCAATGAGTCAGACCAAATTCAACCAAAGGTGACAAAATAAATCTTTTCCAACATCTCGCACACTAGGCAATCCTCATACTTTGTCTTTGGCAAAGCTAAGGTATGTGCATAAACCTAAGAGTTGGCATCATTCAACTGTTTCACTTTCCTTAACCGAATATGTAGTCGGCTTTCAAACGTAATGTCGGCACTTACTGATAAGTCGCCCAAAGGCACGAAACGCATGTGCACTTGAGATTTTCTTACTGAATTTGTCACATCATTCGGCCCTTTTTAAATTACTTTGACACAGATTTGCGATCTTTGGTAATTAATTTATGCAGTCGCTTCATATCAAATTTTATATATATATATATATATATATATATATATATATATATATATATATATATTTCTAATTAGGGAAGAAAAAACATTAATAACTTTAAAGTGGAAAATGGTCATTTATTTCGACAATACTAAACTTCGCTCTACAGTCTTTCATTTCCCTTGGTAACAGCGCAGTGCTCGTATTGTACGAAGAAGCAGTTGATAAACAGAATCCAGCAACATTTACTACAGAAATTCATTAACAAAGACTTGGCACAGTCAGGAAAATCAGCTACTTCCGATAATATGTTGGAAACGAGGCACCCAGTCAATTCGACCAATTTCTCAATTCTACATAAATGCAAAATCAGAAAAATTATTATTTATTTAATAAGCCCTTTATATAAAACAACATGCACTTGGCCGAAATTGACTGGCCACGAATAACAAAATTCAACAACAATTTATTAGTATCCAGGCAAGACCGAACACGCCCTCGACTAGAATCAACAAACATTCAATCGGATTGGCAACAAACTGAAGAGGAAAAAACAGATGCACATACGATGACAAGATTTCAAACAATATGAGCGTTCAAGTATGTATTAGGTTTTGCGAACCTAGTAACAAATTAGTTCAGTTGTGACCAGAAGGATAAACCAAAGGCAGCATGAACGGATAGTATAATCTCATGCACATTCGTTTCGATGCTTACTGGCACGACTCATCAGTAGGAGCCGGTATTACGCCCTTTAACCACTATATATTTGCTAGAAGAATGTGGAATAATAGGACGGTACAATCTCCTAGACGAATGTGTAAACCTGCAATAGTGAAGCTAACATCATCTAAAGTCAACGACAATGCGACTTCAATGCTAACTCACACTATATAATATATATACCGAGTCTGTAATGGATACTAACACTATGGCTATTTTGTTAGTAACTGATACCTTTTTTTGAAATCGATGAGTACCGGATACTAACACTATGGTTTCCGAGTCGAGTACATGATACCAACCTGATGGATATACATTTATGCTAAACTTCACCCTGATTGAGAATTACAACAATTTCCGAACACTTGTTACTCCAGTTAAACCACACACTCTGGCCTTCATCGATATCAGTTATCACATTTCGCAGTAAGCATGACATCATTCAATGCAATATATTGCAGTTAAATACTGTTTGTTGTGAAGAACTAATATATATGCAAGTATGTATTAGGTTTTGCGAACCTAGTATTGTCGTTGACTTTAGATGATGTTAGCTTCACTATTACAGGTTTACACATTCGTCTTGGAGATTGTACCATCCTATTATTCCACATTCTTACCCCATATATACTGGTTAAAGGGCGTAATACCGGCTCCTACTGATGAGTCGCCAGTAAGCACGAAACGAATGTGCATGAGATTATACTTTCCGTTCATGCTGCCTTTTGGTTTATCCTTCTGGTCACAAATGAACTAATTTGTTACTAGGTTCGCAAAACCTAATACATACTTGCATATATATTAGATCTTCGCAACAAACAGTATTTAACTGCAATATATTGAATTGAATGATGTCATGATTACCGCGAAATGTGATAACTGATATCGATGAAGGCCAGAGTACAAACTATGAATTGTGTAATACTGAAAAGGTAGTTCAGTCAGCAGATTGGTTTCTTTCTAATAAGAAACTCGTTAATTAATATCTGCACAGTAGTAATGAAACCGGTCTACCTTGTGAATTACTTCATCTGCATTCAACATTGCTTAGTCTAACCTGACAAACATATATTCATAATGGAAATCGTGTTTATGTGAAGATCGCAATCTTTATTTGAATAATTGTTACCACCGCCCGCGCAATCAATGATCATCAAATTTTATAAATACCCAATTCAAAGCCACTTCCTCAAGTGATGTGGTATCTAATCTATAGTGACATGAATTAGTATATAAATGAATGCTATGTGTAGCGTGCGGCAGGATGTCTTAGTGTCTAGAGGCACGGCGTCCAAAGGAGGCGTGTCTAGATTTGAGCCCCGTTTGGGTTAAAATCTGGACAGTACTGGTCGAGTTCCCAACAATGACGTAACCTGTCTACTGGAAGAATTACCTTTTATACATTATGCAATGCTTAGTTTATACTAATAATGTATATATATATATATATATATATATATATATATATATATATATAATTAGTTGGTGTTTACAGTAAGCCCACATGCATGGGCTAAAAAACTATTGTCACTGCCAGTGCAATAAAGGATTTTTATCAAGGATTTAACCGTAATTTTACAATAACGTATGGACCACAATCTATTTCCAATTTTCCACTAATATTTTAAATGCGCCAATAGGTGCAAATAAACTTAGCTTTGCTCTTTTGCGCGAGCGCTAGATCATCGAGATTGGTGCTTATTCCTGGTCCACAAACTTGATTCAACTAGATAGCTATTATCATCACTTGCCTAGTCAATGCTGGCGTGTGGCCAACTGCGAATGTGTTGCAGGCAACGAATTTGATCTGAACGAGTTAAAACCAGCGACAATTTATTTAAACTCCAATTTTCAATATCTAACGTTGTTTGATGACAATTTGTGTGGAAAATCTCACTTAGGAGGTAATCAACAAAACACACAATCATCGCAATTTTCAAAACAAATATCATTGACATCATTGTCGTTTTCTATTTTATCCTAAACTCCAAGTTACGCTTTATGCTGTGCTAAAGTGGGTTTCGTCTGTTTTTACGTTAAAATTCAGATGAAAAACGAACGAGGAGATGACGCCGAGGGCTCTCTCACTTTGAACACTAACAATGCGTCAGAAAATGAGGCAAAAGCATCAGCCAAAATAGCAAAAACTTCAACTCAGTTAACAGCATCAAGTCCCACAACAGAAATATCAACGTCTTCAGCACCGGCGACGATTGCAAAATCGTTAGAATCTAATTCTGCACATTTGCACTCAGAAAACGCGTCATTGTGTTTTAACGCAAAGTCGAGCCGAAACGGGGATTGCCTCACACCGGTAGTAAGCAACACAACAGCGGAAGGTAAATCAGCTGGCGACATGCCCTCTACTGAGTCAGACCGAATTGTTGACGCGTTCAGCAAATACGGCGGCCAGTCAAACGGCGCGTTTACAGCGTTCATGCGCAGTGATGTTCTTCCGCAGGCCCACGGGATCTCTGAACTCTTTCTGTCTGGCGGTGGCGATTTAACCGCGTTAAATGCGACAAAGATAAGACAGCTGGTAGCCGCCACGGCCTTTACAAGTCAGTTGAATCCCAATACACATTTTGTTGATGTAACAAGTTCTATGCGATTATTTATCGCAACAACACCTGGAAACCGGATTCACTATGACCTTTTCGAAGCCGACATAGGAAGCTAAATTAATCAGCGTTGCAGCTAGCAATTTAATTATTATTTGTTTACTTAAATTGTTGGTTTGTGAATAGGTTGTTTTCGTCGAAGAAGTAGCCGAGAAGCTTCTGCTGGCATCAGAGAAATGGAGACATATTTTGAAGGACGCGTCACAGATCTGACTTTACCTTTTAGTTAGATGTTCACCTTTTCGGATTTGAGGTGTTTCCCTTTTGAAAATAAACTATTTGTGGGTTAAGATTTCATTGTCCCTGAGTCTTGAGTTTATCAAATCTCTTGATCGCGTAGACTGGGTCGATGTCAGTGCGGAGGCAAATTTCGACGTCAAATCGTGAGCATTTGCAACACACAACCGTAAATTGGTGCGAGCAATTGACGAAATCCAGCAGAACCGGGTCTTTTTGTTTTTATTTTTGCATGAATAAAAAATAACAGGACCATACTTCTATGAGTAACACTATTCTGCCAAAGAAACCGTGTAAATATGGCATCATTTGCCGCTAATTGCGTGTGAACATGTGAATATAGGAAGATGGCTGTGGGCGTGCAGGTGGGGATTACTCTCAACGATGCTTAAGATCTTTCGAATTCCGAAAAAAAGTGAAAACTCGTAGTGAACGTTCTGGAATTTACCGCAGTCGAGAACTCAGGTTGGATCCAATTGCCTCCGAGTCTTGCACTCGTCCACAATACGACCCAGGTCGCAAGCTTAATGCTACGCTTGAAATTGCCTTCTTCTCAGGTGAAACTTATTTGGCATCCTTTAAAACCAATTGTTCTAATTAGCCACTACGTTTCTGTCAATATAAAGCAGACACCACACTACCTGGGGAAGTGATATTTCATTTAAATTCTACGGAGGAGTTTGATTATATATATATATATATATATATATATATATATATATATATATATATACATATATATATATGTATATATATATATATATATATATATATATATATATATATATATATATATATATATATACATATATATATATACACATATATATATATGTATATATATATATATATATATATATATATATATATATATATATATATATATATATATATATATATATATATATATATATATATATATATATACATATATATATATATATATATATATATATATATATATATATATATATATATATATATATATATATATATATATATATATATATATATATATATATATATATATATATATATATATATATATATATATATATATATATGTATATATATATATATATATATATATATATATATATATATATATATATATATATATATATATATACATATATATATATATGTATATATATATATATATATATATATATATATATATATATATATATATATATATATATATATATATATATATATATATATATATATATATATATATATATATATATTATATATATATGTATATATATATATATATATATATATATATATATATAATATATATATATATATATATATATATATATATATATATATATATATATATATATACATATATATATATATATATATATATATATATAATATATATATATATATATATATATATACATATATATATATATATATATATATATGTATATATATATATATATATATATATATATATATATATATATATATATACATATATATATATATACATATATATATATGTATATATATATATATATATATATATATATATATATATATATATATATATATATATATATATATATATATATATATATATATATATATATATATATATATATATATATATATATATATATATATATATATATATATATATATATATATATATATATATATATATATATATATATATATATATATATATATATATATATATATATATATATATATATATATATATATATATATATATATATATATATATATATATATATATATATATATATATATATATATATATATATATATATATATATATATATATATATATATATATATATATATATATATATATATATATATATATATATATATATATATATATATATATATATATATATATATATATATATATATATATATATATATATATATATATATATATATATATATATATATACATACATATATATATATATATATGATGTCCATTCCTTTTTAATTAAACAGTATTCTTATAATTATTTGTGTTTTCTAAATATAATATATATATATATATATATATATATATATATATATATATACATATATATATATACATTGTTGCCAGATCAAAAATGAATAAGGTAGAAAAGGAAATTCATCAAGTAGACAGGTTTCCTCTTTATTGCAAATAATGTCAATTACATAGTAGAATTCGCTGAGACAGGAGTTTGAGCAGGAATACATTTTATTTGGAGTCTTGCAATCATTGACAGTGTCACATCTTTCGCGACCTACTACACGCAATTTTCAGCTATACAACAAATAATGTTTTCATTGTGGATTTGGCCGCATATTTCTTGTGCGGGACAATTAATAGCACTCTTAGGTCGGTAAAATCTTGAATTTTGTACATTTTGTGGTGCTCTGATTATTGGCCTTTATTGATGGGTTCTCATTTTGGTCCTTCCTTTTTTAAGCCTTCCATCAACTGATTTCGTTCAGGTCGAGCCTGTTTGGCACCTATTTCGATATAACGTTCTCACTTTCCACTTGTAATCTGTCATTATAGCACCAACACAATGCCATCTAGGGAAGAAATTTTGAGGTGATTTTCTTTGACAGGATTTAGATTATATATATATATATATATATATATATATACTATATGTATATTTTTGAGACAACTCAAAATTCGCACAATCTTTTTTTCATATACATCATAGGTTTTCATTTAATTATGAGGTTGGCAACTAGTCTGACTCGGTTTCACTTCTCTTTCTTGTATGGGCTGATTGGTAAGTGTGTATGCGTATTTGTCTGTGTGTGTGCCTATTTGAATGTAAATGTCTTTCTCGTTGTATTTCAAAGTGATGTCTGAGATCTGGTCATTCTTATATTGATAGATTGAGAGTTAACCAACTGTTCGCCTTGTTGGTTATTACGTGTACGAATGTTATTTTTCGTACACAGCGATTTAGGCGTGTCAATGTCAATCCAGCCTCATTATTTTGAAGTATGTATTAGGTGTTGCGAACCTAGTAACAAATTAGTTCAGTTGTGACCAGAAGGAGAAACCAAAGGCAGCATGAACGGAAAGTATAATCTCATGCACATTCGTTTCGTGCTTACTGGCCACTCATCAGTAGGAGCCGGTATTACGCCCTTTAACCACTATATATTTGGTCGAAGAATGTGGAATAATAGGACGGTACAATCTCCTAGACGAATGTGTAAACCTGCAATAGTGAAGCTAACATCATATAAAGTCTACGACAATGCGACTTCCACGCTAACTCACACTATATAATATATATACCGAGTCTGTAAAGGATACTAACACTATGGCTATTGTGTTAGTAACTGATACCTTTTTTGAAATCGATGAGTACCGGATACTAACACTATGATTTCCGAGTCGGTACATGATACCAACATGATGGATATCAATTTATGCTAAAGTTCACCCAAATTGAGAATTACAACAATTTCCGAACACCTGTTACTCCAGTTAAACCATACACTCTGGCCTTCATCGATACCAGTTATCACATTTCGCGGTAAGCATGACATCATTCAATTCAATATATTACAGTTAAATACTGTTTGTTGCGGGGAGCTAATATATATGCAAGTATGTATTAGGTGTTGCGAACCAATCTTTTCGGTACTATAACGTTGGTATCGGTTACTGACACAATAGCCATAGTGTTGGTATCCTTTACAGAGTGAGTTAGCGTGGAAGTCGCATTTTCGAGACTTTATATGATGTCAGCTTCACTACTATAGATCTACTCATTCAATACAATAAAACAATAATTGATTGCGCGGGTGGAGGTAACAATTCTTTAAATCAAGTTTGCGAGCTTGTAGTAAACACCAATCCCATTATTTTTAACCAGTCGTCGGCTGGCGGTAGTTTTGTTATGTTGTTCGACGACTGGTTAAAAACAATGGGATGTGTTACTTCAAGCTCATGAAGCAAATTTAAGACCTCATTCGTCTGGGAACTGTACCGTCCTGTTATCCACATTCTTCTGCAAATATATAATTGGTTAAGGGCTAATACCGGCTCCTACTGATGAGTCGCCAGTAACCACGAAACAGATAATGCATGAGTTTATACTTTCCGTTCATGCTGCCTTTGGTTTATCCTTCTGGTCAAAACTGAACTAATTTGTTACTAGGTTCGCATCATAATACATACTTGCATACGTATTAGGTCTTCGCAAATAAACGGTATTTAACTGTTATATATGTGAATTGAATGATTTCATGCTTATCGCGAAATGTGATAAATGATATCGATCAAGGCCAGGTGTATAGATTTACTGGAGTAACAGGTGTTCAGAAATAGATGTAATTCTCAATTTCGGTGAACTTTAGCATACATTGATATCCATCATGTTAGTACCATGTACTGACTTGTAAGCTATAGTGTTAGTACCATGTAGCTTTTCGGTACTATAATGTTGGAATCGGTTACAAACACAATAGTCATAGTGTTAGTCTTCTTTACAAACTCGCAATACATATTATATGGAGTGAGTTAGCGTTGAAGTCGCATTGTCGAGACTATACGATGTTAGCTACTCTACAGCAGGTGTGCACATTGGTCTAGGAGATTGTACCGTCCTATTATCCCACATTCCTCACCAAAATACATAGCGGTTAAAGGGCGTAATACCGGCTCCTACTGATGAGTCGCCATTAAGCATGAAACGAATGAGTATGACATTATTTTTTCTTTTAATGCTGCCTTTGGTTAACTCTCTGGTCACAACTGAACTTATTTGTTACTAGGTTCGTAACACCTAATATATACTTGCATATATATTAGTTCTCTGCAGCAAACAATATTTAACCATTATTTGGAAGTTTCCATTTTTAATCAAATTTCAGCACATTTTGTTCATGAATGATTAATTTAAACATTATCAGCATCATAATTTCTCCTGTAAACGATTAATCCTTGAAACCAGCAAGATGAATGAAGAAATATTCACTATAATGAATGCAATCTATATATTTAAACAATAGGTGAATCTAAAATTGAAGCACCGTTCTCTTCGTTCACGTGTATGGTTTCCATATTTTAATTCTGCTTTATATCATGGCTTCCTTAATTTACTTACGGTTATTGATGCCTTGTATTAAAAGCAGCGCTAATATACCATTTCTAATGCTTCAATTTTATACAATGCCATTTATTATTTTATAGAAAACTGTGCTAACTGGGCCTACTGTTTTAAATGCAGACTGTTTATTATAAAAGAGTTTACAAGCTTTAAGTAAACAAATAAATAAAAAATTAGAAATACAACCACGCAAATGGTAAAACATTGCGATGAAGGTAAACTTTAGATTCCAATCATCATTTAATCAATTGCTTAAATTTATTTTTCGTGTCTGATATAAATACGAACCTCATTGTCTCTCCCCTGTGAGATAACCCTTTGGATTTTGTTCCAGTTTTACATTTTTATTTATGTGGCTTCTTCTTAAAATTCCAAAAGAATAACGATTTTGCTATTCGTACAACTGAGTCATTATGATAGATTTATCATATTAAATAAAATTTAAATCAGACATAAGCGTTAACAATAGAAAAGGTGAATAAACTGAGTGCGATTGAATTTAATAATTTGTGTATATTAAATTTAGGCAATTTCATCGACTTACCTGATTCAAATTTCTATTATTGAATATTTCTCTCAAAAATAAGCAGTAAAATCCATCACAATTTATTGGCAAATAAGTTGGCAGAAAATCGTTCACACTAACACTCTTCACTACCGTTAGATACTGTTTATGGCTGAGAAATAATATATATGCTATTGTGTATCAGGTGTTGGCACCTGGTAACAAATTAGTTCTGTTTTGTCCATAAGGATATGCCAAAGGCAGCATGAACGGAAAGTATAATCTCATGCACATTCGTTTCGTGCTTACTGGCGACTCATCAGTAGGAGCCGGTATTACGCCCTTTAACCACTATATATTTGGGTGAAGAATATGGGATAATAGGACGATACAATCTCCTAGACGAATGTGTAAATCTGCAGTAGTGAAGCTTGCATTATGTAAGTCTCACAATGCGACTTCACGCTAACTCACTCTATATAATATATATATATATATATATATATATATATATATATACCGAGTCTGTAAAGGATACTAACACTATTGCTGTTGTGTTGTTAACCGATACCAACATTATGGTACCGACGTGATATAACAGTAACAACAAAATTTATTTCAATGTATGCTACAGATCACCAAAGTTGAGAATTTCAACAATTTCTGAACTCCTGTTACTCCAGTGAGTCCATACACTCTGGCCTTGATCAATACCCATTATAACTCGAAAGTGCACGACATTATTCTTTCTGCTAATGATGTATTTAGTTTCATCCTTATTGTGAACTAGTTTTTGCCATTTTCTATTGACTAATAATCTCTTTTACAATTTTTTATCGATTTAACGCTGTTGCTATTGTACATTGATTAATCACTGTTTCCATTCACCATTAATTAATAGCTCTTGGCATTTTCCTTCGATTAATCGCTCTTCGCATTGTCTATTGATCGATCGATGTTTCCATTTTCTATTTATTAATCGCTGTAGCCATTTACTATTAATTTGTCCTTGTTGTCCTTTTCTATTGATTAATCTCTGTTACTATTTTTTATTGATTTAACGGTGTTGTTATTTTTTGTTGATTATTCACTATCGCCATGTCCTATTTAGGTCGACTTCTACGTCTGAGTAACATTGATATTTCAATAGACCAGCTCGTTGTTTGGGTCGCGCTTGTCCATCATTGGCCCTGTCACATGGCATGGTTAATTGCTCATCTTGAGCACCTGGCAGCAGAGAACAGAATGAGTGACGTAATCGATCAGAGTCAACACGCGGACAACTCTAATTTACCGTCAGCAATTGCAGCTGAAGCTGGTATTTCGAAGCAAAATTCATCAATTAATCAATACCTTAAGAACGCCTCTTTAGAATCACTTATTCACGAGGTAGGTACCTGTCGGGCTAATCTATTGTTCTATTTTTCTCCTTTTATATCAATTTATTATCGGGTACGTCGTATGTTTAATCACAATTGTTGTGTGCGAAAATTAAACCAGGTTATTTTATTCTTTAATCTCTGGCCGCAGTAATTCCCATTAATAATTAGGAGTGCACAAATGCAGAGAATTGGCTTAACTATCATTTTTGAGCTTAGTTTATGCGACAATATACAAAAACCTTGGTTGCGTGGGCGGTGATAACATTTACTATAATCAAGGTTGCGGTCTTGATCTAAGCACCTGACTCATTAATTACTTACATATGTCAGTATCGACTAAGAATTGTATAGTGTAGAAAAGGCAATTCACGCAGTAGACCGGTTTCGTCCCTATTAGGAACTTATCACGTGCTGGCCAGAATTTGCCGCAGACAGGGCTCGAACCTGGGCACGTCTGCTCCGGAATCTGGCGCCCTAACCAGGGTGGCTCTTTGGTTAGAGCACCAGGCTCGAAACATTTAGGCTACCAATACTGAACTCCAAATCTATCAATAATTGAGCAAATTAATTTACATATTCTCGTTTGTAATCAACTAAGCCTTTGGGTGTTGATCACATTTCACGATGATAACCAATCGTTAACAATTGTTAACATTAATTCCAACATACCAGAAGGACCATTCTATAAAAATGACCATTATGTATGAAAATGATCAGTATTCATAAACTAGCATTACGAACATCACAAAACTGAAAATGGCATTGTGTATATGCAAGAATAAAATGGCGAAACCTTATTCGTTTTAAAAACAAGACTAAAAAACTGAAACTTGTGTTCTGTACTTATAAAAATAAAATTACTCAGAACATAGCCATGATATAAATATAAATATATATATATATATATATATATATATATATATATATATATATATATTCTGTTTACGGAATCCAGTCCAAAATTTATTTCATTATTGGACATCTTGTAACCAACTAATGAAGGTGTTGTGTAAAGCGTACCTTATCTACGTCAATCACGCAGTTTTTCACTAGCAAGAAATTCATAGACATAAATCAATACGAGACTCAAGCTTCTTAATTGACGAAGGACACTTTTCAGGCCATTCTGAAAAATAACGCAATTTCATTATGATGATAATGACATCAGGATAGTTAAAAACTTAATTTGAAATCGTATACTCAACAAAAAGCTAGACAATTTAATAAGAAATCTTTAATTTAAACATCAGTGAGTCATTTCTTTCTCCTAGTTTGGTGCTTTGTTCATTGCTATTCACTACCGTGATTAAATCTTTTACATTATGTTAGCCACGTTACTTGAAGCTGGTTTCACCACAACACCTTTGTTATAAGAGACACAGCTCTATTTTTATATTTTACTTTAATTTGAATATAAACTTTACGTCAACAATCCAGTTTAATCGCCGTTGACCCACTGCAAAAACACACTCAAAATAAGTTTAATTTTATTGCAAATCCAGTTCATAAAGTCAAAGCAATATTTGAACATTAAAAAATGAATAAAATCTTCAGTATAACTTAATATTTATATTGAGGAAGAATTTTCTTATTATTTAAAAAGAAGACTAACTTAAAATAGCAGAGACACTTGTGTAAAAAATTATTTAATTATTTCATATCTCAGACCATCAAAAAGTTGCATATATATTCATCTATTCATATTTATTAATTATTTTTTTTAAATTAATTTTATTTAATTTATATTGCGCTACAATTCAAATAAGTCCGCATGCAGGAGTAATTTGAAATTGAACGGTGATGGCTGAAACTCGTGAATCCGTAAAGATAACATCTGGAATTTATATTCACCTAAAATCCGCAATTTTATTTCAAACATTTTAAATAACCGATCACGGAGCAATTTACTTCGCTTTTGCAAACAGTGGTTAGTGACGACATTGTCTTTGCGCCAGATATGACGGGCAGAAAGTTCGTCCAAATCAGTATGGAAAGACAAGGCTCTGTTAGAGACACAGTTTACTGCTTACATTTTTATGCACCAAAGCAAGCATTCTGTCTTATTCAATGTCAAATATCGATTTGAATAAGTATGCTTAATTCAAGGACAAACAAAGAAATTGCAAAACAACTACACACTAATCGATGTCGCGGTTGGTGGTAACAATTATTTAAATGAAGTTAGCGAGCTGGAAGGAAACACCAATCCAATTGTA
>JAQBSW010007300.1:0-41757 GCA_029291075.1 Eudiplozoon nipponicum
AGTTGGATTGAAAAGGAAATTTTACTGAACAGGCTTCAGTAAATGCAGTTGTGGTTTATAATTTGTAAGAGTATGCGTGTGGGGGCATACTTAAAATGGAAGAATCGTGTGATTTTACGAATAAATAAAGCTGAACTTCTCCTTACAATTAGCGGCATGGATCGGTCACTATTTACTCTCCAAACTTGTGTCACACATCGCTATAATAATGTTATGTAGTAATAATGGTATTTAGTTAATAATGTTCGTAGCAAAATTGACTTTAGTTCTACTGTACAGGTTTAATTCGGTACAATTAATGGTGTTGCCGATGTGATATCAGTTTCACGGGGGCTTGTACAGGTTAGAAGGTTTCTTTCTAAATATTGTATAATTCTTTCATGTTTTCTATAAAATTTGTTCATTTATTAAGCTTGGATGCTTGATATATGAGGCATTCTCTAATATTTGAAATTTAATTACCTTATTTGGTGTTCGTTTATTGATAAATCCGATCGCATACATGTCAATTTAGCTTTAATTATAACTCTCATTAACGGTAAAAGGCATTGGTGTTAATAAAAAATTTAACCGACCAATTTGCGTGTAATTGATTAAAATAATAAATATATATTGTTAGTTGCGGAGAACTAATATATATATATATATAATATATATATATATATTAATTTTCCCTAACTAAAAATATATATTTATTATGTTAATCAATTACACTCAACTGTGTATTTGGTGTTGCGCACCTTGTAAAAAATTGATTCAACTAGGACCAGAATTATATAGCTAAGTTAATATTGACGGTTTTTATAATCTCTTGTACACATGCGTTTCAAGCTTACTGGCGACTCATCAGTAGGAGCGGGTACTATGCCCTATATTCATCGTATATTTGGTCAAGAAATTTGGGGCATGTGGACAGTGCAATCTCCTATACAAATGTGTATTATTACCTTTCTCTCTCTCTCTCTCTCTCTATATATATATATATATATATATATATATATATGTACACAAAACGTTCAGTTGTCCGGCATTTCTTGACCAGATATATGGTGGGTATAGAAGGTAGCAACGGCTTCTATTGAGTCTCCATGAGATGGAAACGCGTGTGCACATGATATGATAACTTCTGTTCATGCTGACCTTGGTTTGCACTTCTGGTCCTATTTGAACTTATTTGTTTCTAGGTACACGACATCTAACACACAACTGGCTAACATGTTATTGGTCAGACCCATTTGTATATTCACGAATAAAGTTCCTATTCTTGGCATTTATGGCGTTGAGCGTTTTTCTCAGGACAGGATGATGAGGCGCTATTTTTACCTGACATTAAAGTGGTGAATATTTGGCGCCGACTCAATTGAAAACTATGGCAGAAACTTCTCTACGCATAAAAATGAATACTTGAATACTGAGATGTATTATGCAAACCTACATTACTTCGAGATTTTTAATCATTAGAATGAATCGCACGGATTATATCATTATTCTTTTAAGCTTAATAAAATAAGACTGGTGATCGCTTTAGTTAAACTTACCAATTTTTCATTTTAAATAAATTCTTGGCCCATTTTTGGAAAGCAGGCGTTCGAGGAGCAATGAATAAGACCTTCAGTCTTGAGCAGTGGCCACGTATTTCACCTGTCCCGTATGAGCTAGCAAGTAAAGACGGAATAACTGAGATATCTGGCGGACAGCAGAGTGCAAGAGATAGGCAAATGGCGGTTCATGATGAGCGCCGGCCAGTCTTCGACATCCAGCACTGCAGACGACCACTTAGTTCACACAGAATGGAAAATATTACTAAAGGGAATGTTCAACCAGATATATCGACTGGTGGTTGTGGTAGGAATTTACCTGAGCTCGAAGTTGGTGCAGAAACCAATTCCGCGATGCTGACATCTGTGATGACAACCTCGATAAGCAATGGAAAACGTCTTTTGGTGAGTGATTTTACATTAAAAAAATTTTCTTTAGCTATTAAACGTAAGTGACAGCGTTAGCAAATGAAATAACTTTTGTCCTGATAAATGCAATTGGGCATACGGTTATGTTTAGCGATGACATGTTTTGAATTTGTTCGATCAATATTAAAGATTATATTGCTTGTGGGTAAGTAAAATATTGTCTAATGGAAAGTATTACTTGGTATTTGTTTTGTGATGCAATGTTTTTACCTCTACTGCTCTCATTTTTACTACAGATTTTTCGGGGTCCGTTTGCGGACCCTTCTGTCAGCATCAATAAATTTGTCAATTATTAAATCAAATGATAAATATAATTAACCGAGCATTGGTTGCGCGTGTACATTCACAACAATCGCAATAGCCTTGTTGAAATGTCTTTAGAGTATTATACTCCGATCGAAATACTTTCTTTTTGTTTACATAATTCTGCAACTTAGACGATTATAATCCATATCATAATTATGTGTATTTTTTTATTTATTAATTACTTATTTAATTCATAAATAAAATATTAAAAAGTCCATCTTTTAAAAGTAATTACAAAAACCGAGTGTGCTATGTCTACTTATAATAAGAGTTAATTTGACAAGGTCCTCGCACTTCCTCTCCATTTCGTATTTAAGAAATCATATGCTTATGATAACAAAGAAGTGCGCAGCAGGTACAATTGTGTACTGTCCATAATTTGCTGTGGATGGGGCTCGAACCTTGCAACGTCGAGTCATGTCCGCGGCAAATTCTGGCCAGTACGCGATGATTTAACAATAAGGCCGAAACCGGTCTACTGGTTGAATTGCCATTTCTACGTTGTACAATTCTTAATTTATACTGACAAAATGTAAGTACTTAATGGGTCAGGTGTTTATATCAAGTTTGCAACCCTTATTATAGAAAATGATAAATGACGTTTAAACGACCTCATTTATACTTACTGATAACTGACTTCTGACAAGATAAGTGTGTGCAAGTGTATATATATATATATATATATATATATTCAATTGAGGATTTAATAACGAGTTTTGATCATAATTGCTTTCCGTATAAACTAATCGTTTGATCATCCAAAAAGACTTGTATCGTCTCTCTCTCTCTCTCTCTCTTTCTATATATATATATATATATATATATATATATATATATATATATATATATATATATATACTCACTCTCCTATATTAATTTGAGTCTAATGACATGTAACAATTGCAACTCATTCAGCATACCAGTTTTCTTCGCCCTTGGGAAGCTTGCATTGAGTATTCCGGAACTTGCCGTAGCTGTATACGAACCTGGTCATAACTTCTTTACAGTCTGTGACTCTATCCATTACGCCACGCTTGCTGCGTACTACACACAATTTGGGTCATATACTAACCTTGATTTTCGAATTAGCTTTTCCTCCACGTGGAATCTATTTGAAATCTCATATCAATTGAAGTTCTGACTGACCACTCCTGATTTGTCATTTTACGTTATTCACTATGACATTGGGTAAACATATATTGCTTGAAAGTCCAATGGCAGGATTTTGATTATATCTATATTATCGGTATAAACTCAATATTGCACCAGGTATAAAAACAATCTGTCCAGTTAACCGGTTTCGTCCTTATTGAACCCCTTCACTTTCTGTCCAGAATTTGACGTGGATTGGCACATTCGATCTGTCATTTTACAGAAGACACCATGATACTTGGAGAATAATGTTGATTTGAATTATAATGACAGGATATGTATGATATATAGATAATTAGTACAAACTCAATATTGCATCAGGTAAAAAAGGCAATTCAACTAGGTGCTTTCCAGAATTTTCCGTAGACAGGATATGAACCTGGGCATATTCGCCTCAGAGTATGTGATTATCTACTGCGTCACCCGTGCTGCAAACTATTCAATCTTGCATCAGGTAACAAATGGAATTCAACTGGTGGATTGGTTACGTACTTAAACATTAATCGATTAGGCGGATGGTGGTAACAGTTCTTTAAATCTTTTTTTCGAGCTTGAGGCAAACATCAATCTCATTGTATTTAACCAGTTGTCGAACATCATAACAAAACTACCGTCAGTTGCACGCACTGACGCGTTTCGACCTTCCATGATCATCATCGGTGTACGACGACAAAATAACGCCAACTAGCGGGGATAAAACACTGCGCGCATATATACGGAAAGCAAAAGTGATTTGCGGCTCTCACATCTAGTGGTCTTGCATACATTGTACGTGACTGGAAATGTCGGCTGCACAAATTCTATGCTGTCACGAAAATTAACTGTTCTGGCTTTCGCCACACACACACACGCGCACATATATATATATATATATATATATATATATAGGAAAAAAAACAACGCTCCATGGAATAACATTTATTAATAAATCTTATTCTAACAGTACCTACAGCCACTATTCTGGATTCGTTAGTATATTCGTTCATCCAATCCCAACTGTACATTTGTCGTAATCAATCCCTCTCTTCGTTATGTCAGTTTTTTTGCGCATCACATAAACAAGGTAGACCAAGCAATCAAGTTTAAAATAGAAGAAGAACAAGACGGATATTTATCGCTTTCTAGATGTAGGAATAGCGAGAGATGAAGATGGTACCATCTTAAGGTCAGTTCACAAGAAATAAGCAGGATTGGACAATATATATGCATTATTTCAGTAGTGTGCTAAAGGCGTACAAAAGGAACCTAATTATAAATTTGGGCACACGAATACGCAGAATTTGTTCACCGAAAAACATTAAATTAGAGCTAAATTTGCTACGCGAAGCGTTGAGAAATTATGGCTATCCAGACTGGTTCATCGATTACAACTTGAGGCAACGCAACAAAATCGAGACCAATTTGGAGGAAAACAAAACACCCCAGAGAATAACGCTTAGTTTTTCCTTTGAAGGTGATCTTCTAGCTGAAATCTTCAAAAGAAAAGTAATCCGAGCGACTAAAGCACTTATTTTCTGATTAGACTTTCTTTGAGGCGAAACCCATTTCGAATCTCTTAGTATCTGAAATTAAAACTAACCACTCCCGATCTTTCAGTTTACAACAGACACTATGGCATTTGGGGGAATTTATATTGTTTTGAAGCGTAATGGCAAGATTTTGGTTATATGTTTGTTGCCAGTATATACTTAATATTGTATCAGGTATCGAAGTAAAATATCTAGTAAACCGGTTTCGTGCTTATTGAAAAGTCTTCAAGTACTGACCAATATTTGCTTAGGACTGGATAAGAACATGGGCGAATTTGCTTCTGAGTTTCTGACACTGTACATTGTGCCATCTGTATCGCATAATACACGCAATTTGAAATCCTTTACCCGTATATATTTTCTAATTAGCCTTTCCTTTAGGCGGAACCTATATAAAAACCGAATTGCTGAAGGCATTCAAATGTATTGATTTCTTTAGATTAGAGCCATATGGCTTATTAAAACGGCTAATGAGACACACACTTTTAATGTGTTTACATATTTTTAGCAGTAAAGAAAATCGATGAATTAGACTTAATTATTCCTAAGTAGTCTACTCGTGTTTCGAAACCAAAAATACTATCGGGATTCAAATGCATAATCCTCTTTAGATTATTGCCATTCAACGTATCACAACCGCTAAGAAACCCACACTTTTATTGCACTTCCATGTTCATGTAAGTAAAGGTAATCCACCAATTAGACTAATTTAATTCAAGGAAGTTCACTCGTGAATTGAAAACAAAATTGCTGGCCGGATTCCGATACGTAACCCCAATTCGATTAGAACCCTACAACTTATTACATCTGTTGAAGGATCCTATACTTTTAATGCATTTGCATGTATATACCAGTAAATGAAATCCACCAATTAGAATAATGTTATTTTCAGTTGTTCACTTGTGCGGTGAAAACGGAATTGCTGGCGGGATTGAAATACATAACCTTCTTTCGAGTAGAGTGGTACGGCTTATCGCAACCGCTAAAGAAACCGATACTTCTAATGTATTTGCATGATTTTTCCAGCAAAAATTCAATGACTGTTACTTTATTTTGGAACTCGATAGCGGAAACATTAACTTGAAATTTGAAGAATCTAGTCTCGAACTGTCATCATATTGACGGCACCATGCTAATTAGGTATTTGTTAATGTATTTAGATAATGCGTCAGGATTGAATTAAGAATTTTAATGTTTGCAAAGCTTAGGAATTACCTGCCCAAATTATGGCAAGGATATCCTCATGGACTAACGAGGAACCGTTGGTATATAGTTACCTGCTAAACTCCTTTAGATCTTAATTTCTAACACTATTTTGTTGAGGCTGAGCTGTTGAATCAATAACTACATTCAAATTGTTTTGCATCTGCTAGAGCAATTTCATCTCTTTAATTAAAAGAATCGCTCCTGATACCGAATTCCCTTTGAATCGTTGAAAGTATAAAATTTTGTGGGTTCTGGTATATATATATATATATATATATATATATATATATATATATATATATAGAGAGAAATAAAGAGTATATTGAACACGTTACACACGCAAAGAAGATCCTTATTTTTAAATCAAGTTTGCGTGCTTGAGAACACCAATCCCATTGTATTTAACCAGTCATCGAACAACATAACAAAACTTCGCGTTCGATGACTGGTTGCATCCCCAATAAGGATGGACACTTCAAACTTTAATTAAGTGTTTCCACCCGCGCAATCAATTATTGTTTAAATTGTATTGCCTATATAAGATCCTTATTTATTTATTTAACTTATTTTTTTATTCAGAATTTCTTTCAACGCGGATTGCACACTAAGCGGTCGAAATCGTTCAATAGAGCTACGTCTGTTAAAGATCAACTAGAGTGAGTTAATATTATTATTATTAATATTAGCAATGATGGTAATAATACTAATATTAGTAATAGTCATAATGGTAATAATAGTAATAATAACAGTGATAGTAATAATAATAATAATCATAGTAATAATAGCAATAATAGTAATAATATTAATAATAGTAATATTAAGGATAATAATGTTAATGACAATAGTGGCAATAATCATAATAATAGTAATAATGTTAATATTCGCAATATTAGTAATAATAGTTATAAAAGTAATAATAATATGAATAATAGTAATATTTATATTAAGAAATAGTAGCAATAGTACTAATAGTTGTAATATGAATTGTATTTAGACTCGTAATAGTAATTGTAGTAGGAAAAATACTCGGATTTTGGCTTCCATAACAGAACAATGATACTTTTATTAATTATTATTAAAATGATAACCATAAATTTTATTTATTTATTAAATATAATCATAGATTAAATTGATTACTTTTGGTGCTACTATTTTTTAGCTATGGATGAGCGACCAAGAACTTTTTTACAATCCACTCATGACCATGAATTTCATGGGTTTTTTTGCAGAACAGTAGCAGCAGCATATTCACCTGGTGTGTTGCTGTTGAGGAATTATGCTTTTTACTTCTTTGTTTGCTTAACCGCACTTATTAAACAGATTTATCTGAGCTGATTATTGTTTAGTTTACAAATTATTTTAAATGCATTCGTATGCGTTCGAAACGGCAATAAAAGCGGAAACTTTGATTGGTTATTATTATCGATTAATCTCTATTAGTTTCGTTTCCGTCATGTATATCTGACGGTTTTTCCCATTCTCTTAAAATGTTGAGTGCACATACTAGCAAACTGACATCATGTTCTTTATCTTAACACACAATTTTGCTGAAATTACGCATAATAAACGCCCGTTTGTCGTAATTGAGTACAGCAGTTGTTTTTAGCCAAGCGATAAAGTATTGAATAATTTTAAAATAAAGTTTGCGAGCTTGATATAAACACCAATCCAATTGCATTTGATGAGTCGCATAATATAGAAAAGTTACCGTCAGGCACAGATACTGATGCGTTTCTACCTTCTATGATCACAATCACTGCGGATCAAACCACAATTCATATATAAGTTATGGAAAGTCAGATATGCAACCATCACTTCTAGTGATCTCGCATATATGGCATTTGGCTGGTAATATCGGTCGCACAATTTCAGAGCAGCCTCGAACACTGTTTTCGCAGTTTTCGCTACATGTGCATAAGTTATGCAACAACTATTATTGACTGCGCGGGTGGTGGTAAATTTCTATGCATAAATTCTGCAAGCTTGATATAAATACTACGCCAATTTTATTTGTTAAACCGCAAAAAATAGCAAAAAGACTGTCGTTCATATAGTTTTGCAACGTTATGCGATTGGTTAAATACAATTAAATAAGTGTTTAAATAAAGCTCGCAAACATAAATTAAGGAATTGTTGCCACCACTGGCACAATCAATGATTGTCTATTTGTATAACTTATGTACATGTTGTTAAGGTTGCAAAAACATAGTGATCGTGACTACATGGGAATTGTGCAACGGACATTTTCAGTCAAGTTCAATGTATGCGAGACTAATAAAGGCGAGAGCCCCATATCTTATTTTGCTTTCCATATATCTGGATTGCGGTTTGATCCTGGATAGTCAGTTTTCCGTTGTGTTTTCATGATGATCAAGGAAGGTCAAAATATGTAAGTATTTATGACTTACTGTAGTTTTTCTATGCGGTATGGTTAGATAAAATGGAATTGGTGTTTATCTCAGGACAGGAAACTTGATTTAAAGCTTGTTATCCCCACCTGAGAAATCAAGGATTTGTG
The DNA here is from genome assembly GCA_029291075.1 of Eudiplozoon nipponicum. NCBI lineage: Eukaryota > Metazoa > Platyhelminthes > Monogenea > Mazocraeidea > Diplozoidae > Eudiplozoon > Eudiplozoon nipponicum. The sequence goes on from JAQBSW010007300.1 coordinate 8,679, forward strand.
ATTGTATGGCGTTAATTAGTTTGCTGTCGTGCTCTGATGATGACTATGCAAGGTGCAACGCGGCAACATGTCCGACCAACATTATATCAACAAGTATGTATTAGGTTTTGCGAACCTAGTAACAAATTAGTTCAGTTGTGACCAGTAGGATAAACCAAAGGCAGCATGAACGGAAAGTATAATCTCATTCACATTCGTTTCGTGCTTACTGGCGACTCATCAGTAGGAGCCGGTATTACGCCCTTTAACCACTATATATTTGGTAGAAGAATGTGGAATAATAGGACGGTACAATCTCCTAGACGAATGTGTAAACCTGTAATAGTGAAGCTAACATAATCTAAAGTGAACGACAATGCGACTTCAATGCTAACTCACACTATATAATATATATACCGAGTCTGTAAAGGATACTAACACTATGGCTATTGTGTTAGTAACTGATACCTTTTTTGAAATCGATGAGTACCGGATACTAACACTATGGTTTCCGAGTCGGTACATGATACCAACCTGATGGATGTAACTTTATGCTAAAGTTCACCCAAATTGAGAATTACAACAATTTCCGAACACCTGTTACTCCAGTTAAACCATACACTCTGGACTTCATCGATATCAGTTATCACATTTCGCAGTAAGCATGACATCATTCAATTCAATATATTACAGTTAAATACTGTTTGTTGCGAAGAACTAATATATATGCAAGTATGTATTAGGTTTTGCGAGCCTAGTAACAAATTAGTTCAGTTGTGACCAGAAGGATAAACCAAAGGCAGCATGAACGGAAAGTATAATCTCATGCACATTCGTTTCGTGCTTACTGGCGACTCATCAGTAGGAGCCGGTATTACGCCCTTTAACCACTATATATTTGGTAGAAGAATGTGGAATAATAGGACGGTACAATCTCCTAGACGAATGTGTAAACCTGTAATAGTGAAGCTAACATAATCTGAAGTCAACGACAATACGACTTCAATGCTACCTCACACTATATAATATATATACCGAGTCTGTAAAGGATACTAACACTATGGCTATTGTGTTAGTAACTGATACCTTTTTTGAAATCGATGAGTACCGGATACTAACACTATGGTTTCCGAGTCGGTACATGATACCAACCTGATGGATATAAATTTATGCTAAAGTTCACCCAAATTGAGAGTTACAACAATTTCCGAACACCTGTTACTCCAGTTAAACCATACACTCTGGCCTTCATCGATATCAGTTATCACATTTCGCGGTAAGCATGACATCATTCAATTCAATATATTACAGTTAAATACTGTTTGTTGCGAAGAGCTAATATATATGCAAGTATGTATTAGGTTTTGCGAACCTAGTAACAAATTAGTTCAGTTGTGACCGGAAGGATAAACCAAAGGCAGCATGAACGGAAAGTATAATCTCATGCACATTCGTTTCGTGCTTACTGGCGACTCATCAGTAGGAGCCGGTATTACGCCCTTTAACCACTATATATTTGGTAGAAGAATGTGGAATAATAGGACGGTACAATCTCCTAGACGAATGTGTAAACCTGTAATAGTGAAGCTAACATAATCTGAAGTCAACGACAATACGACTTCAATGCTAACTCACACTATATAATATATATACCGAGTCTGTAAAGGATACTAACACTATGGCCATTGTGTTAGTAACTGATACCTTTTTTGAAATCGATGAGTACCGGATACTAACACTATGGTTTCCGAGTCGGTACATGATACCAACCTGATGGATATAAATTTATGCTAAAGTTCACCCAAATTGAGAATTACAACAATTTCCGAACACCTGTTACTCCAGTTAAACCATACACTCTGGCCTTCATCGATATCAGTTATCACATTTCGCGGTAAGCATGACATCATTCAATTCAATATATTACAGTTAAATACTGTTTGTTGCGAAGAGCTAATATATATGCAAGTATGTATTAGGTTTTGCGAACCTAGTAACAAATTAGTTCAGTTGTGACCAGAAGGATAAACCAAAGGCAGCATGAACGGAAAGTATAATCTCATGCACATTCGTTTCGTGCTTACTGGCGACTCATCAGTAGGAGCCGGTATTACGCCCTTTAACCACTATATATTGGTAGAAGAATGTGGAATAATAGGACGGTACAATCTCCTAGACGAATGTGTAAACCTGTAATAGTGAAGCTAACATAATCTAAAGTCAACGACAATACGACTTCAATGCTAACTCACACTATATAATATATATACCGAGTCTGTAAAGGATACTAACACTATGGCTATTGTGTTAGTAACTGATACCTTTTTTGAAATCGATGAGTACCGGATACTAACACTATGGTTTCCGAGTCGGTACATGATACCAACCTGATGGATATAACTTTATGCTAAAGTTCACCCAAATTGAGAATTACAACAATTTCCGAACACCTGTTACTCCAGTTAAACCATACACTCTGGCCTTCATCGATATCAGTTATCACATTTCGCGCTAAGCATGACATCATTCAATTCAATATATTACAGTTAAATACTGTTTGTTGCGAAGAACTAATATATATGCAAGTATGTATTAGGTTTTGCGAACCTAGTAACAAATTAGTTCAGTTGTGACCAGAAGGATAAACCAAAGGCAGCATGAACGGAAAGTATAATCTCATGCACATTCGTTTCGTGCTTACTGGCGACTCATCAGTAGGAGCCGGTATTACGCCCTTTAACCACTATATATTTGGTAGAAGAATGTGGAATAATAGGACGGTACAATCTCCTAGACGAATGTGTAAACCTGTAATAGTGAAGCTAACATAATCTGAAGTCAACGACAATACGACTTCAATGCTAACTCACACTATATAATATATATACCGAGTCTGTAAAGGATACTAACACTATGGCCATTGTGTTGGTAACTGATACCTTTTTTGAAATCGATGAGTACCGGATACTAACACTATGGTTTCCGAGTCGGTACATGATACCAACCTGATGGATATAAATTTATGCTAAAGTTCACCCAAATTGAGAATTACAACAATTTCCGAACACCTGTTACTCCAGTTAAACCATACACTCTGGCCTTCATCGATATCAGTTATCACATTTCGCGGTAAGCATGACATCATTCAATTCAATATATTACAGTTAAATACTGTTTGTTGCGAAAAACTAATATATATGCAAGTATGTATTAGGTTTTGCGAACCTAGTAACAAATTAGTTCAGTTGTGACCAGAAGGATAAACCAAAGGCAGCATGAACGGAAAGTATAATCTCATGCACATTCGTTTCGTGCTTACTGGCGACTCATCAGTAGGAGCCGGTATTACGCCCTTTAACCACTATATATTTGGTAGAAGAATGTGGAATAATAGGACGGTACAATCTCCTAGAAGAATGTGTAAACCTGTAATAGTGAAGCTAACATAATCTGAAGTCAACGACAATACGACTTCAATGCTAACTCACACTATATAATATATATACCGAGTCTGTAAAGGATACTAACACTATGGCTATTGTGTTAGTAACTGATACCTTTTTTGAAATCGATGAGTACCGGATACTAACACTATGGTTTCCGAGTCGGTACATGATACCAACCTGATGGATATAAATTTATGCTAAAGTTCACCCAAATTGAGAATTACAACAATTTCCGAACACCTGTTACTCCAGTTAAACCATACACTCTGGCCTTCATCGATATCAGTTATCACATTTCGCGGTAAGCATGACATCATTCAATTCAATATATTACAGTTAAATACTGTTTGTTGCGAAGAACTAATATATATGCAAGTATGTATTAGGTTTTGCGAACCTAGTAACAAATTAGTTCAGTTGTGACCAGAAGGATAAACCAAAGGCAGCATGAACGGAAAGTATAATCTCATGCACATTCGTTTCGTGCTTACTGGCGACTCATCAGTAGGAGCCGGTATTACGCCCTTTAACCACTATATATTTGGTAGAAGAATGTGGAATAATAGGACTGTACAATCTCCTAGAAAAATGTGTAAACCTGTAATAGTGAAGCTAACATAATCTGAAGTCAACGACAATACGACTTCAATGCTAACTCACACTATATAATATATATACCGAGTCTGTAAAGGATACTAACACTATGGCTATTGTGTTTGTAACTGATACCTTTTTTGAAATCGATGAGTAACGGATACTAACACTATGGTTTCCGAGTCGGTACATGATACCAACCTGATGGATATAAATTTATGCTAAAGTTCACCCAAATTGAGAATTACAACAATTTCCGAACACCTTTTACTCCAGTTAAACCATACACTCTGGCCTTCATCGATATCAGTTATCACATTTCGCGGTAAGCATGACATCATTCAATTCAATATATTACAGTTACATACTGTTTGTTGCGAAGAACTAATATATATGCAAGTATGTATTAGGTTTTGCGAACCTAGTAACAAATTAGTTCAGTTGTGACCAGAAGGATAAACCAAAGGCAGCATGAACGGAAAGTATAATCTGATGCACATTCGTTTCGTGCTTACTGGCGACTCATCAGTAGGAGCCGGTATTACGCCCTTTAACCACTATATATTTGGCAGTAGAATGTGGAATAATAGGACGGTACAATCTCCTAGACGAATGTGTAAACCTGTAATAGTGAAGCTAACATAATCTAAAGTCAACGACAATACGACTTCAGTGCTAACTCACACTATATAATATATATACCGAGTCTGTAAAGGATACTAACACTATGCCTATTGTGTTAGTAACTGATACCTTTTCTGAAATCGATGAGTACCAGATACTAACACTATGGTTTCCGAGTCGGTACATGATACCAACCTGATGGATATAAATTTATGCTAAGTTCACCCAAATTGAGAATTACAACAATTTCCGAACACCTGTTACTCCAGTTAAACCATACACTCTGGCCTTCATCGATATCAGTTATCACATTTCGCGATAAGCATGACATCATTCAATTCAATATATTACAGTTAAATACTGTTTTTTTTTTTTTTTTTTTTTTTTTTTTTTTTTTTTTTTTTTTTTTTTTTTTTTTTTTTTTTTTTTTTTTTTTTTTTTTTTTTTTTTTTTTTTTTTTTTTTGATAGTAGGAGAGAGGTTGAGGGAGAGGGGTAGATTAAGTGATAAAAATAGAGGCATACGGACAGTGCAATTGTGAAATTGTAATGAAGCCACTCGATTTATACTCATGACTGGCTAATTTTTAAAAGCAACTGTCATTTCATTAGATAAGTGTATGTCACGTATGTACATGTGTTTGTATGTATATCTGGTAAGTATTTCACCTAGTATACTTAATCCAATTGTACATCCATAAAGGCGAATCTGCTATGATGGGATGCTAATTTACCTTCTGTATAAACCAAACTAATTTACATATGTCAGTATAAACTAAGAATTGTATAGTGTAGAAAAGGCAATGTAAGTAATTAATGGGTCAGGTGTTTATATCAAAACCAAACTAATTGTTTCAATGGTACTATTGGAAATAATGCGAATAAAGTGTGAACTCAAAGGATAGGTTTGTAAAAACGTTAAATGATGAACAATTATTTGGTGAAATATGAAGCCTTATTTAGTTATAAAATGATTGAGAATCCGTCAAAAGTATTCGAAATATTACCTAGCGAAAGAATGAACGTTATAAGGAATAGGGCCAATTAAAGTAAAGGTCTCTTACTAATTATTCAACCCACTAGCAACAATAACTTAATAGATTAAATTAAGATAACAGTTTAAGGAAGAAATTTCGAAGAATTGTACTACAAATAACTGATGTGCCAGTAGTAATATGCTAAACTTAATTCAATATTCATAATATTTTACAGGAGCATGTTTCAAATTTGGACTAGTGAAATCGGCTTTTCATATAATCAGTTAATTTTTTGTTCAAAATCGAAAAAACCTAATTTTTCACCGCTGTTTCATTCATAATATCATTTGCTGATCTAGTTTCAATAGATTACCTACGCAATTTTGCTATTCTGTTGTTATTACATATCGCTATGGCTCCAGTCCTTTAGTTAATTTCGTACCCACTCTCCATTGTTTGACGGGCAAGATCAGACCTATTAAAATGTCCATACTTAAATGCAGTTCTTTGTTATCCTATTCATACCTTGATTGGGTGCATGGTTTTGTCAACATGCATGAGACTGCAGTCTTTTCATTGGATTTCATGAACATTTGGTGATTCCACCGATACATTTTTCTTTTTTCGTAGTAAGTCTAATGCTCAGGGTAGGGAGCTATCCTAAAACAGTTCTCATATTGTATATAACAGTTATTAATTTTACTTTTCTGCTTAGTTTAGAGTCTGATAATAGAACTAATCTACGATTTACTTTTACTATATCCAACGTAGGATTTAATTTACTAGCGACATCCATCATTGTTGCTTTTATTAATTTATGAGGATATCCATTAGTCGCGAATATTTCACTCACTATACTTACTAGGTTTAATATCTGTAAATATAAGGGTTCTTATTGTTAATGTGACATCCAAAATTGGTATTTCACTCGTTGACACACTTTCAATCATAAAATGAAATTCACTGGTTTGATTTGTTAAATTTGAGAAATTTACCATCTCTTCGTTATCATGGTCCTAGATCACTAATATTTCATAAAAGAACCATAGATAGTCAGTTTGCCGTCGTACTCTGGAAGGTCGAAACGCGTCAGTGCGTTGCGGCTGGCGGTAGTTTTGTTATGTTGTTCGACTACTGGTTAAATACAATGGGATTGGTGTTTACTTCAAGCTCGCAAAATTGATTTAAAGAATTGTTACCACCACCCGCGAAATCATTATTATTATAATCAAGGTTGCGGTCTTGAAATAAACACCTGACCCATTAATCACTTACATATGTCAGTATAAACTAAGAATTGTATAGTGTAGAAAAGGCAATTCATCCAGTAGACCGGTTTCGTCCTTATTGGGAACTCATCAAGTACTGGCCAGAATTTTCCGCGGCAAATTCTGACATTGAAGTAAACACTGATCCTATTATATTTAATCAATCAAACAACATAGCAAAACTTCCTTCAGTATGTCTGACTGACGGTACTTTTGCTACGTTGTTTGACTGATTAAATACAATGGGAGTGGATTTTACTTTGAGCTCTTAAACTTTATTTAAAGAAAAGCATAAAGATTTTGGTTATTGGAAACGAACAATGCAAAATTATAGACTTTGGAGACAGCGATTCGTAGTCGAAACTGAACGACAAGTTTGATTGGAGAATCGATTGAAATGAAATAAAAAGTTGATATGAATTAAAACGCGGTTGAAAATTTGCCAGGTTCGATTTGTAACATAGCGTTATCTACCGATGGAAAAGGGAAGTTACTCTAATAGGAATTTGATTAATCCTAGCATATTAATACTGGCTCATCAATATTGTATAGTACAATTTTTTAAACTTTCATAATTTAATTGTTCTCCCATTTTTCATCTTTTAATTTTTTGATCTAACTGTTGTAAATGCTTCTTAAGGTACATTTTCATTATGATTTTAATTCTTTCATCAGGTGGTTTACCAAATGTTTTTCTAACACATTCTTTTTATACTTTAATTAGACTCCTTAGTACTTTGCAGTCATTTAACCTGACAGAATTTTTATTGTTTTCATTATAAATGATACGATTAAAACAAATTGACTGTTGTTTGGAAAAGGTAAATTAACATCCAGTGATTGCATTTTCACTCTGATGGATGCACATTCTGTATTAGCAAAACACAGATTATATAATTTGAATGATAAACTCTCTTGTGCAGTGCTGTCCTTCTTGTTCTGGATTTGACCGCATTTATCTTGTGCGGGTCAATAAGCAGAGCACCTGAAAATGATCAAAATTCAAGATTTTACCGACCTAAGAGTGCTATCCATTGTCTCGCACAAGATAAATGCTGTCAAATCCACAACAGATTATATAATTTTGAATGACTGCGTTTCACGAGAAAATTTTTAATTCCAGAATTAGCCTTTTTTGATATTTCGGCTGTTCCTGCCGGCTATCTTGTGTAAAGCTTCGTTCATTCTCATTCATAATTAATTGATTGCACAATAAATACCGACACATGTTCGATGCATAAAACAATGGAGTCGTAATTTTGAGCTTCAAACTAATTTTTGAGTTTTATCGAGAAAAATTTGTCATGAGGAAAAACAACGAAAAACGCAAAGGAAGTGGTATGTAACCAAACAATTTTTGATTTTGTAGGTAATGAAAACAATTCCTTGATTTAAATACGAGCTTGTTATACACACCAGTCGTATTTAAATTAGCCAGTCGCAAAACATAGCATACTTGCCGCCAGCCGCAACGCACTGACGCGTTTCGACCTTCCATAATCATGATCATCATCAGAGCACGACGGCAAACTGACTATCGAGGATCAGACCGCATTGAATATACATGGAAACAAAATTTAGATATGCGGCTCTCACCTCTAGCAGTCTCGCATACATTGAACTTGACTGGAAATGTCGGCTGCACAATTTCTATGCAGGCACGAACATTAACTGTTTGTAGCTTTCGCCACATATACATATATAGGCAATACAATTTAACAATAATTGTTTGCGCGGGTGGTGGTAACAGTTCTTTAAATCAAGTTTGCATGCTTGAAGTAAACACCAATCCCATTGTATTTAACCAGTCGTCGAACAACATAACAAAACCACCGCCAGCCGCAACGCACTGACGCGTTTCGACCTTCCTTGATCATCATCAGAGTACGACGGCAAACTGACTATCGAGGATCAAACCGCATTGAATATACATGGAAATCAAATTTAGATATGCGGCTCTCACCTCTAGCAGTCTCGCATAAATTGAACTTGACTGGAAGTGTCGGCTGCACAATTTCTATGCAGTCACGAACATTAACTGTTTGCAGCTTTCGCCACATATACATATATAGGAAATACAATTTAAACAATAATTGATTGCGCGGGTGGTGGTAACAATTCTTTAAATCAAGTTTGCGAGCTTGAAGCAAACACCAATCCCATTGTATTTAAACAGTCGTCGAACAACATAACAAAACTACCGCCAGCCGCAACGCACTGACGCGTTTCAACCTTCCTGGATCATCATCAGAGTACGACGGCAAACTGACTCAGGTCGATGAACACGGAACGCGTATATAAGTAAATAAAAATAAAGTGTGTTGCTTTCACTTCTAGTTGTCTAGCATACATTGTAATTGACTGGATTGTCTTCAGGAAAAATTAACACTAATCGCAAAATACAAGGTTAATAAAACTAGAAAAAATGTTTTAGCGGCACGCGGACTCGATTACATACGTGATTCTCGTTGTTGAAATCAAGGTATTTACGTCTTTTATGTACAAACTCACTTCGTATATTATCGGTCAGACTTACCTAAATGACTTTATGAGCATATGTTGATCCTTCGCATATATTTTTGAGCAGGCGTTAATAAAACAAGCAACTTTGAATTTGCATCCTGCGCCAGAGCAATCACAGAGTTTGTACTTCTAATAATTATGTCCCACTATCCATTCCATGCAAGCGGTATATTAGCATATTTGATATTTTCCGGTGCCATTTCATTGTTTTTTTATCTATTTACTTCAGAAAATTATATTCAGTAAAATTCAGTATAGTATTTACTTCAGTAAGTGATTTCGGTGGTAGCTTTACTATTTTGAGTAAAACTAATATTAAAAATGAGATTTTTTATCGGTCTTTCGCATATTTGATTTAACTAATGGTTATAATTACTCACAAAATTAAATATTATTTAAATGTATAACACAAATACATATGGCGAAAACTGTAAAATCATTATGTTCTTGACTGCGTAGCGATTTTGCAGCGGAAATTTCGTCTTGTAAAAGTTATGCGAAATTACTGAGAATGAGAGCCGAATATGTCAATTTCCTTATCTTACATATAAAATTAGGTTTGATTGTCGTTAGTAGGTTTTTCATTGTGCTCGGTAGATCATGCTAGAACGAATTTAATCAGTACGTGCGACTGGTTAGATATGCTGGGATCTCAAACTCTCAAACGTTATTTAATTAATTGCTATTACCACATGTGCAGTCAGTAATGTTTTAATAATTGCACCTACATCTTGTAACGGTTGTATGTAATTAATTTTTACTTAATTGCACCCAGGCGTTGATTTTATTCGAACTATATTTAGCTTTTGTGAATAAGATGTTGCGCACCTAGTAATAAATTAGTTCAAATAGGACCAGAAAGATAAACCAATGGCAGCATGAACGAAATGTATTATCTCATGCGCACATCCGTTTCGTGTTTACTCAAAAGTAGAAGTCGGTATTACGCTCTATATCATCACTGAAATCTATCATTTTGGTACCATATAACGTCACGGCCACCAAAGTGTTGGTACCACGTACCGACTAGGCAACCATCGTGTTTGTACATTTTCCGGGCTCGGTATATGTTATATATATATATATATATATAAAGTTGGTTTTGACGTCATTTTGTAGAAGACGTTTTTTGCGAAGTTAGCTTCGCTACTGCGGATTTACACATACGTTTAGGAGAATTTACCGTCCTATTTTCCCATATTCTTCACCCAAATATATAGTGGGTAAAGAGCATAATACCTGGCCTCTACGGATGAGTCGCCAGTAACCATGAAACGAATTTGCATGTGATCATACGTTCCATTCATGCTGGTTTGGATTATCCTTCTGGTCATATTTGAACTAATTTGTTACTTGGCGAGCAAAACATAGTTTAAAATTTTATTTAAGCTTGTTTGTAAGAAAGCATTGCCTCTTTCAATTCTATTTTTTGTTTCAACGGGAATCTGGTGGACGTTTCACACTTAGGTTATATTGCACTTTTACACCGATTTACTCTGTACAAGAAGGCAAACCTGTCTTTACTTCACCATCTACGATGCTTTTATTAATATGTTAACGCAAGTTAGACTGGAAAACGTTGTGATTAACCACATTTCAGAGTAACAAACTCTTTGTCATCGAGTTGGGGATATCTGTAGCTCTATTTATCTTTGTTGATTTATCCAATAACGATTTGAAATGGTATATATCATTTTGGTCGCTTTAAATGCTATTTTTTTATGTGTAGCCGGAGTTTCTTGGATTGCTGCGTTTAAGAGTTCATTTCTAAAACTCAAATTATTTTAATTAAAGTATATCAAAACACTTTGAGAATAATGCTGATATAAATAAGCTGAGTTAATTGAAATAGTATATTTTTGAATTTATATTAGCTAAATAACATATCAAACAGATTAACTGGTTAAATTACTCATACCTGATTATATGTGTTCCTTAATTAAAGAAATATTTATTGTGGCGACGGTTATAAATATTTTTATTTCAAGTTTACATACTTCAGATAAGCTCTATTTAATTTTCAACCTGCTAAAGTAATTGCAAAACTAATGTCAGTATTATTTGGTTGTGCTCTTGGATAGAAAGATAATTTTGTTCAGACGATACACCAATGGACAGGTTAAAAGCGACATTTGATTGGCGTTATTAATTTTAATTTGTTCGACCTTACCGTTCTATGTGCCTTTTGCATTGCTTTGCCGATAAGTTTTATTACAGCAATTCTTGGCTTCAAAGTTGAAAACTCAAAATTTCATTAATTTGTACATACTACTTTCGTGAAATTTGTTTTAAAATTTATTTCCAGAGATGACGAGAATGGTACTTCAACTGAAACGTTCGGCTCATCCTATCCAAACAAATGCGTGCCGCGTGTTATTGGAATCGATGACGATCACCTGGAGAGCTTGATTATACTCAGTTTCCGACTTGGCCATTCCGTCTGCAGTAGACCGCGAAAGGACCGCCTAACAAAGTAATCACAGAGAGTTTTATGCAACGTGACAATCTTTTACTTGTGCAGCTTATCGGGATTTTTATATGGTTTAATTTGCATAATTCGTGATATCTTTGTGATACTTTAAATTTTAATAAGGTTGTTATTAGCATCAAGATTGAAATATGACATATTTAAAATTTCGCAATGCATTACAGCTAGCATCTAGGCTGCAATAGATACTATTTGTGGCGGAGATAATATATATATATATATATATATATATATATATATATATATATATATATATATATGCAATTGTGTTTTGGGTGTTGCGCACCTAGGAACAAATTAGTTCAAAACTTAGCAGTAGTTTGTATTTCAGAAATTAAACCATGCAACCTCTTTGAAACAAAAAAAAGTACTTCCCAACTGCTCGAACCTTCGGAAGGAATTTGAAAATTTCTACATGAACAATACATTCCTTTTATAAAATATTGTTCTTAGTTACGGAAATATTTTTAACCATGTAAAGTGCCACCAGGAGTAAACAGGTCTGTGTAAGCAAAGGTAGAAACGCCCTTGTCAGGATTCGTCTTGTACAATAAGAAAACATACATGTGATCATTTTTAGTTGACATACTGAAATTTTAAACAAACACTATATAAGAGTTTGTGAATTAAAGATTTTAAACTATACTTAAATAAATGATAATCGTTTTAAATTATACTTTCATTGTTTCTTTGAATATGAACTGATACCTTCTCACTTTGGAAGCATTCATCCATTTCTAAAAGCGCCAATTCAATACCGCTCGAGCTAAATAAGTTTTCGGGCTGTTCTATGCCACTGCCAAATATGAGATAACTGTATCTACCAGCTACCGTCTGTGAAGTTTTATGAACCATTTTATGCGCTACTTGTGGTGAAAATTACAATAAAATGGGCCTCATAAGGCATTAATCAGTTAAAGAAATGTATGTGCTGACCATTTTTTGTTGGTTCATCCTCGTTACACTTAAATGAAGAACACCGAGTGCGTTGGCTGGGTAACTATCTGCGAATTCTTTCACTACTTTTTTTCTGGTCAGGTGAGCGAGGTAACTCTGGAAATGTAGAAGAAATAGATAGACGTTCTCAATGTTCGTTAGCTTGCTGTTTTATCAATTAACCAAGAGTTTTTCAATATTCTACGTCTACTGAGATCTACCAAAAACGAATTCCTGTGGAGAAACATTGTTGTTTCTTCCTTTTGGCTTAGGCTCTGTCGGCACCAACTCTACAGAAGACCCCAATCTTGATTTAAGTTTGTATGCTTTTTATCGTCATTTTGTGATAGTTTAAAACAATAGGTAGTGGGAAAAGGAGGTAATTTACATATTTCATACACGAAGGAATTAATATTTTAAATATTTTATTTTATATGTGTACTTAAACGTTATCAGTGCTACTAGCAATTAAAAAAGCTGGTGTTTTAGAGTTTTTCACTATCACAATTCATTTTTTTTAGATATTTAGCGAGGTATATGGCACTCTCCTCTTCAGGATTTTTTTTCTTTAATCGCGCCAGAGAGTTTCCCTAAGAAGTTAGCGCGAATTGTAATTTTTCAACCAAATTGTGCTGTAATGATTCAGCTGTACATAAATGAAGAGACGTGATATAAGAATAAAATAATTCACTGATTATAACTTTGAGCTGTAGTTTAAAAATAAAATATTACTGAAGACACCAGAGAGCCAGACATGACTCTCGAAATATCTAAATAATGAACTGAAGTGGCGTCAAAACTCAATTAAGCCAGCTCTTGATTGTTAAAAACTTCAATGGCTGTGCAGATAAATAACTGATCTTCATTTTAAGGTGCATGTTATGAGATTCTACTGCGCAATCTGCGACCCGGAATTCGCTTTCGAATTGCTAAAATTTGCGGAACCCCGATCGATTTATTCAATTACTAATTTTATCAATGTCTTAGAAACCAAATAATCATTGAACGCGCATGTGGCGATAATAATTTAAATCGAGGTTATGAGCTGGTTTCTTACTTATTGAGAACTCAACAATTACTGTCCAGAAATTTTTCGTGGATGGGGATCCAACCAGGACACTTACTTCAGAGTCTGTGACTATCCACTGTGTCATCCGTGCTGTAGCAAGCCACTCGCGATATGTCATTATAAAGCAAGGACCGCGTTAACTGAAGGGGTAATTAAATCATTGTTATCACTATACGTGCTATTACTGGTTGTTTAATTATACATTTCTTCAATTAAATACAACTTCTCCAAGAGGCGTAGTGTCTATTCTATAATGATAGTCTGTGGTTTGCCAGTTGAAGCTTTAGGTTTTAAGAGATGCCATATAGGCTCCATCTGAAGGAAACGCTAACCAAAAATATTGGTTTATACACAACTAAATATTTGTGTAATGTGCGGCACGGTGCCGCATTAAACAGAGTCACAGACACAAAACGAAATGTGCCCTTTTTGGAGCAAAATTTTAGACAGTACTTGCAGAGTTCCCATTAGGGCTGAAGCTGGTCTGCTGAATGAATTGTTTTTGTTACCATATGCAATGCTTGGTTTATACTGATAAATGTCTATACAATGGGATTGGTATTTATATCAAGCGCGCAACCTTGATTTAAAGAAATGTTTTAGAAAGTCATTAAGCAATTGCACTGCACAGTTTCTGAATGCGGCCAACGTCGAATTGTTTAGATTAATGAATTATTCAATTAAATGATGCTAAACACCGTCAATTCGACAGTTTATGACATTTCGCCCAATAAAATGCTTACTGCAATATGATCTTTTAACGGGTTGCTATTAACTTCCATTGATTTTAATCATTTTGCAAATTGGCATCCATAAAAGTCGATGTTTCTGTTAATCGTCAAAAATGAATGCTTTAAAATTGCTCATTTATTTATTCGCAGAATTGGTAAATAGAATTTTCTTGTTAGCACTAACGTATACTTCTATAAATTTGCGTAAATCGTCTTTAATTTGCCACTACATCCTTACAAATTTATGTATTTGTTTTATGCATTTTGAAATAGCTTGATTGACATTCTATGGTATCTGGTGTAAAATTACTTTTATATATCTTCTGGATCCGAGTTTTGGGACCTTATTTACTGTGACCATTATCAGAGATCACGTTAGAAGAACAAAAATTAGAGGCAGTTGTAGAACAGCTTATATTGTCTCGTTGGCCTGGGACCTATTTGTAATTTCTTAGTTTCAACTAAATATTCTTGATCTGTAATTATATTGATTTGAAGTTTAATGCACGTGTGGCACTGTGGATAGTCACCGACTTCGAAGCAAATATACTTAGGTTCGTATCTCGTCCGCAGAAAATTCAGAGCAGTACTTGAATAGTAATTGAATTTCCTTTGCCACCTAATACAATTTAAAGTTTATACTGACATACATTTAATCGAATCCTATTATTAGATATCAAAACACTCAAAATTCCGCAAATGGCATGGTGTCTGTTGCATACTGACAGGTAGTAAGAAATTCCAAATAGTTTCCATTGGAATAAACGTTTAACCGGAAAATATATGTTGGTATATAGCTTGAAAATGCGTGTAGTTTGCTGCACGGGTAGTGCAGTGAATAAAGTCACAAATTCCGAAGCAAATGTGTCAATGAATGTATCCCGTCTGCGTCCAAATCTGGGCAGTACTTGACGAGTTCCAAATAAGGACGGAACCTGTCTACATGATGAATTTCCTTTGTTACCTCGAGCAATACTGAGTTTATACTGACAAAATAAATGTAATCAAAATCCTTCCATTGGACTTCTAATATATATATATATATATATATATATATATATATATATATATATATATATGCTTGCACGATGTTGTGTTATTATTCGACAACTGAGATCATGCCAAAGCCTTTTGAGTAGATTAAAGGTCGTTGTTTCGTCTTTAGGTATGAATTGCACACACTATAAATATCAGATATTTCATATCTATTGCTTCAAGGTGAGAATATGGACGCAGTTGACAAGCTTAAAGATTTCTAAATGGCAGAAACAGCTAAATCCACTACAATCAAATTGAGAACTACGGGATTTGTTTGTCTACCAAAATAGGATTCATGTGCGCAGCTCGAGAAAGCCTGCGCGATATGGCACCGAATCGACCTTAGTGGTGATCTTACCGTATTTTTCTAGTAGAATCCTCTTCTTAACTTTCTTTTCTTGGTTGGGCCGAGTTGACTGTGAGTTTTTGTCCTGCTTATGATGCGACACAGTGAAAACCGCAATGAAGCTGTATTGCCGATGCCGCCTTGCCCTGAAGTTGACTTGGCAATAGTGGTGTTGTTTACAGGCCTAGGTTGCCTCATTTCTGTATGTTATCCAGATAAGTATCTCAGTCTGAGCTAAATCATCTCTTCCATGAATCACTCTCATATAACAATTTTTTGTTTTATATTATTTTTGTCATTATTATTTATTTTTTTAATTTAAAATAAACATTTTATTATTGATTTCATTTATTTTAATTTGTTTGATTTTCTTATTGTTATATGGCAATGGAGCATAAATTATTATGTGATTGTATTATTGTTTATAATGATGATGATGGTGATGATGATGGTGATGATGATGGTGGTGATGATGATGATGATGACGATGATGATGATGATGATGATGAATTAGTTGTGCTCATCAAAATCATTGATATTCAATGACTCATACAGACCAATTTACATATACAAATGTATATATTGTCAGTATTAATTAAACATTGTATTGAGTGACAAATATTTCTCAGGTTATTATTGGGAACTCGTCAAATAATTGTCAGGATTTCCGTCGATTGGATTTGGGCGTCTCGGACTCCTCTACTATACCAACCCTGCCACACACTACAGATATTTTCGATTATACATCAGCTTATGCCTCTGTGGCCAGTGTTTCCTTCCATTTGAGCCTATTTTATATTACTTTTGACATAAAATTATAACTAACCACCCCCGATTTGTCATTTTAGGTCAAGAACCATGACGTTTTACGAAATGATATTAAAGTTTTGTGGCAGGCTTTAGATTAGGCATATGTTGTTAGTATAAACTGAACATTACGTAAAATGTCAAAGGAAATTAATATAGTCGAAAGGTTTACTTCTTGTTGGGAACTCGTGAAATACTTGTGGAGATTTGCGGCGACCGCGACTCAAATCTGAGCACCTTGTGCTCAGAGTCTTGAATTAATCCAAAATGCCATGTATGCATATATATAAACATATATATAAATAAATATATATATATATATACATGTATATATCAGTTTAAAATAGGCTATATACATGTTAATTCTATGGTAGCTCTCTTATTACTTTTGCAATGTTTGTAATGGGTAAATGTGTATAGTTGTGTCATTAAATGTCGTTTTAAATTCTGGTTTAGTAAATTATTATTTGGCGTAATAAATTAATATGTTGCTGAAAAAAGGCGATAAGGAAAATACGGATTTTATATTGGGTTGATAAATGATTATATTAGTAGCTAAACATGACATCTGAACAGTATTGAAACAGACAGTAAAGTTAGGTGGCAAGGTACCAGACTTAAAAGAAAAATTTGAAACACTAAACACACCAGGGATATTAAGTAGCTGGCAAAGATTGTAATGTTATGCATGTAAGGGAGATCATACGCCCAATAATGATTTGAAGAGGGATACATAGAACAGAAACACATATAAGCATATTCAGAGATCGCATCTAGCCGGACAGTCACCGGAGTCTGAATACCAGATAGATTAGGAGAGCTGCAAAAGCATTTCAATTTTTATTAGTGGTGGATTGACCGGGTCAGTAGGGGAATAAATTAAAATAGAATGCAGAAGCAACCTTATGAATGTAACAGCAGTCGAAAGATTGCTGTGCACAATATCTAAAGAGAATTTGGGTTTGGAGAATTGGTGGTGATAATCAAACCGAGGAAGAACCTTTTATTGCGAGTAGAAATTATCCACAGAAAGGGCAAGTCTTGGATAGTTTTGCATAATTTCCTGTCACCTTTATTATTATGGTGATAATTGCTCTTTCTTTCGCTCTTTTGTTTTGAGTAAAAATTATTTGCTATACTTGTTTGCTCAATTGTCTTATTCGTAACCCTCCTGGAAATGCTTTCTTATTTAAATTAATTCTTCCTATGCCTTTACAAAATGAAGGTTCCCTTTAAGGAATCTTTTAATTATCCTTTTCTTTGGTCAGTAAGTATATATGATCACCTCTTTAATCTCTTTCACTTCATGTCACACTGGCTCCTGTTCATTTGGAACTCGTTTTGTGAACTATTTTCTTCAGTTTTTTTGCGACTTCTTGATATTTATATTTATAACTGTGCCACAGGATTCAGTTATTTCAATTGCCTCCAATTTTGCCTCTTTAACATTGCTTTCCCGCTCTTCTTACTTTAACAAATTCACCAAGTTTAGTATGTATTAAAATCTCTTAAAATTAGTTCAAGTGAATCCACGTTCATTCAACCTAAGCTTGGTTTTCAGGTTGGCGCTTTCAGTATCGCAACATCTAAAAAATAGAGTAACAGGATGATTTAGCATTTACGTCGGATAACTTAGAAATTTATAGATGTCACATACCCGAAACTGTAATTCAGGATCCTTCGAGTATTCACAGGGCTTTGTGCAACATTCTTAACGACACACTATTGACTTCAATCGTTTTGTACAACGGGTTTTTTTAGGTTCGACTAAAGGAAGTCGGTGCTTGCCTTGGTTAACAAGCTGAAGGTTCTCAGCGTTTTGCGCGAATCGCATAATCGATAAAATAATTTCAGATTCATGCTGGATCGAAGTCGTATAGATAATATTTTTACATTTAGGCAAGTAACTGATCAGCGATATGTATGTTGCCGTTCCAGTGAATCGCGACGTCCTATTTAGTATTCTGTCGAAAACTAGAATGCCCGATATTTTTTTAATATTTCACGAGTTTTCTACACAAATACCTCGTGTTACGATTGTGTCTACAATGAAATATTCCACAGTTTGTCTAATGGAAATGGTCATTTAAAAAACTAAACGAACATTGGTTGCGCGGGCGGTGATAACAATTACTGGTTAGAGCACCAGATTCCGAAGCAGACGTGCCCAGGTTCGAGCCCTGCCGCGGAAAATTCTGGCCAGTACGTGATGAGTTCTCAATAAGGATGAAGACGGTCTACTGAACGAATTGCCGTGCAATTTTCAGTTTATACTGACAATGTATGTACCTAATTGGTTAGGTGAATATATCAAGATCGAAACCTTTATTATAGTAGCGGCGATGGTGACTGACAAAGATATATGTTTTCCACATTTTTGTTTAATTTTGTAAAAGATGTAATTATAATCAATCCTCTTCCATTCGTTTAAAGTGAAGGCGTTAAGTTTTTGCAGGCTGCCGAGTAATCAATAATAATTTTGTAGATAAAATATATTCCTATATGACAACCGAGATGCTGCCAAGGCTACGTTTAATAAATTATAGGTCGTTGTCTCATTTTTACTATGCATTTCGCACCTTCTATATGTAGAATACTAATTCAGGATCATCCATCAATCAATTTAAATCTGTGGCTTTATGGCAATGCTATGGAAATATTTGACAGATTCAATTATTTAGGCAGTTGTATCAATAATTCAGGCAATATGAGTGCTAGGCGAATATGCGAATCATGAAAGTTTTATTAGCCGTCTCTAACCAATTAGGAATATAAACTGGTGACTTGTTTCTGTGTGAATGTGTGCATTTTTGCGTATTACTGGATAAACGTTTCCGCTTCCTGTTTGTTGTTATATATTGTAAGTGTTTAATCCAACTTTATCTCTCTTACTTTCCGAAATATTGATTATATGAAGTACCAGGTATTACAGTGGAGCTGAATTCTGTTTATACTTCATTACATGATTTATTTCCCAATTCAAATGACAAATAAATTAGTTTCCACGAGATTTTTCAATTTGATTTTAGTCGTGTGTTTTATTCGTGCTGTTCTCTTATCGTGTTTCGTGACCAAGTTTCGAACAAAATAAGTTTCAAAACGTTGGCTTCAAAAGATTTATAAAAACACATATACATCCGACACCTGTGAACTTAATGTGTGATATTTCTCAATATATATTTCTTGTCGTGAATTTCTCTTTCACAAGAGACAGAAGCATAAGTTGCTATATAGCAGCAAACTATTTGCAATGTGTGGCTTTTGTGCCATAGAGGAGAAGTTGCAAATTTGAATAAAATTTTCTTGCTGGTTCCATGATAACCGCAATTCTGTATACTCCGAAATAGTGCCTAATTAGGACGACACCGGTCCATAAGATGAATTAGTCTTGTTTTCTTATGCAATATTTAGTACATACTGTAAGTATGTATAAAATAGTTTTATTTGTTTACCTTAATTATTCATTATTTTTGTGTCACGGTGTCTGTTGCCAAGTGGCAGATCGGGGATGGACAGTTAGAAATTTACGTCAGAAGCAATACTGACGGAAATCAGCCTAAAAATACGAATGACCAAAAGCATGAATTGGCATTAAGATGTAAAAATTAATGCAATATAAGTCATCGGCGACATAAAGAATGTGCCTCTTGATAGAGTAAGTCTTTTCCGAGTTTGATCCAGGTACACATCAATTCTGACTACTGGTGAGGATTGCATAGTTGAGATAAAACCACTCTAGTGGATGAAATGCATTTGCAATTATATGCGATGTTTAGTCTGTATATAATCTAAACATGACATAGAATAACAAATGAAATTAATCATATAGACCGGTTTCTTTCTCTTTATGTGCTCAATAAATTTCTGTCCGATTTTCCATGATCGAGGTTCGAACTGAAACATATTTGCTTCGGAGTTTTTCAATTGACCTACTGCGTTCTTTTGTTCGCGCAATTCAAAATATTTTAATATTGGTCTATTTGAACGATAGCATGAGATAAGAACCAAAGTCCATCCACGAAATCTTGATATCGTATTTTATTACTGAAGTCATTAGTATTACTATAATCAAGGTTGCAATCTGATATGAACCCCTGACCCATTATATAAATACAGTTGTCAGTATAAAATAAGCATTACAGAGTGTTGAAATGGCAACTCATTCAGTAGGCCGGTTTCGTTCTTATTGGGAACTCATCACTTACTGTCCAGAATTTGCTGCGGCCAGGACTCCAAACTTGGCACGTCTGCTTCGGAATCTGGTGCTCTAACCACTGAGCCACCCTGTCGTACACTGCACACAATTTTCAGTTATATACTAAATAATGTTTATTGATTAGCCTTTCCTTTAACCATACATAATCTGTCATTATGGAACAGACACCACACTACATGGGGAATTGGTATTGAATTTGACATTTATATTATTAAACCAACATCGGTTGAGAATGTTTAACTGGATTTTGCTTAATATCGACGGACTTTATTGCCGATTTTGTCGAAAAGATCCAACTAGCCAAACCCTCATTGATTATGTTAAACCAGAGACCATGTTCATTGAGGAAGTGTTATTAAATTATGATATTACGGCGACAACAATGTTGATGCGTGTGCTTTAAGTTTAACATATACCTATATTTATTTATTTGTTATGTGGTTTGTTATTTGCATATTTCAGATTGTTGCACAAAAGACAACCGAATCTTATAAGATTGATTGCCAGTTTAACTAGACAAACTGACGCTTATTTGTCAGTTGCTCACGCTACAAGTCTAGACGGGGGAACAATGCAAGGTAACGAAACTGAATGCTGCAAATTTGGATGCAGCAAACATTCAACCACGGCGTATAGAATTGCACCAATACACGCCAGTCTTGTTCCTGGACGACAGCAGCATTGTTTTATGGTAAGCCATTATTTCTCATTTTAGAAGTGCATAAGGCGGTAAGTGCAAATCCTCTACTAGCTAATCCAAAGACATAAACTATCATTTAACTGAAAATTGTATGCATTACATGGCTTTGGTGGCGCAGTAGACGAGTTGCATAACTGTAAACCAAATGCTCCCTATTTCGAATCACGGCTGCGGATTTTTCTGGCTACTACTAATACGTGCAATGTTATGACGGAACCCAATTTGCAGCTGAATTACAGATACTATCTTGTACGAGTGATAGATCTACTTCATGGCACATCTTCTAAACGCGTGGATTGGTGTATTTGGAGGTTTCTGATGCAAGATTTTATTTTATTCATTTATAATAGCTCTTGTGTACAGAGTTCGGGTTGATGTTGTGCTTAGCTGTTGTTTTCAAACACATTCGATCTTTTATTGCAAATATTTGCTAGGCGCTGTTTCGAAGACGAGTGACATTTAAACAATGCCTGATGACGATCTAGTGAAACAAAGCGATTGGCTTTGAGAACACCAGCCAGGCACAACTTCGTCGCGATCTACGTAATCAAAAGATAGTGTAGCTGGAAGAAAGAAAGACGTTGTAGGATTGACGTTTATTTAAAGACGTCAAATTTGAGTAGTCAAAAAGATACTAGATGTTAGATAAGCACAGGTGTAATAGTCTCTTGGGATAAGCTTGTTGCGACGTAGATTTTCTGACACTTCCAACGCTTTTTCACATAAAAAGGATTATGCAAGCATTGATTGCGCGATTGGTAGCAACAGTTCTTAAAGTTAAGCGCGTAGTCTTGAGATAAGCACAAATCTAGCTTATATTATTAGTCGCATAACTGTCAGCCACACGTGCTGAAGCGAATCGACCTTCCATGATGATCATCAGAACACGACAGATAATTGAACACCAAGGATCAAACAGCGATGCATGCATAAAGTATGGAAGACTGTTTTCTGTCATGCTGTGACGGTGATCATAGAGGGTTGATACACGTCAGTACGTGTGAATGACGATCGTGTTTTTGTGTTGTGCGACAGGATAAATGTTATTGAATCAGTGATTTGGCATTCACGCAAATTTAATTTTAAGATTGTATATGACCACTAACGTACTTAGTGATTATTTAATTCATAGTAGCCTTTTCATGTGCAAGGATTAAAATATATTTTATCAGATATCTTCGTTGTTAGCTAAGATTTTCCTAGGCCCTCCTGAGAACACAGCAGTAAAGAGAGACATATGTAGACGTGACCAATATTTATATATATGTTATGTTGATGGTATTTTTCTAGTTCGTCAAAGTAGGACGCAATCACGACTATATTTTAAAACTTTCCATAAAACACATAAAAAATATCAGTTTCACTTCACAGAATGAAAGTGACGATTTCATACCGTTTTTGGGTGTACTAATAAAGAAAGATATTAATATTTAATTGAAGATAACAATTCACAATAACGAAACATAAACTACACATTATTTACATTGAAGCAGCATCGTGGCGTTTGCATATGAATTATCAAACATTGACATATTGATTAGTCCAGATTCACTAGGTGATGAATATACTAAAACAAAATACTATCTAATGTTTAATGACTGTCACAGGCAATTGATTGAGTCGACTACGAAAAGGACAACTCAAAAGAAATAGACATTTTAAGGAACAGGAAGGAAAAAAAATTACCTGAACATTACATTTAACTGAGCCGCTATTTCCCGCATGGCGTAGAAGAAAATGGAAGCGGCATTAACACGCACATTTAATGTAGCTAAACTGCATGTGTTATTTAAGGTTAAATATTTGTTTTTACCAGAATTAAAAAGAACCGGCCGTAACTGTCAAGCTTAAAAATTATTTGGCAATGTTTCTCTTAAAACTTGCGAAAATTGTCGATCAACTTACGTAAGCCGATCGATTGAACGGATAACTACTCGAATGAAAGAAAATTGCAATTTAAACGTCTGGATCAAATCAAATTGTGAATAAATGGCTGCAATTGCGCCACGTATCACTCAAACCTCGTTCGTATATTTTCCAAGTGTGGAATTTATGATAATTAATGAATGAAATAACAGACATGGATTAGCTATATATGAGGCTCAGCCAGTTTTATCTAATCTGAAACGCATGCCTAGGCATTGAGTCTGGGCTGGAGGTGATGCACGCAATTGATTGGTTGTTATTTTATTTCACAATATCAGCCAAGTTTAAATTTGATATTTTATTTTTCCTTTCAATATATATATATATATATATATATATATATATATATATATATATATATATATAATATCCATGCCTTTTTAATTTAACACAGTATATTTATAATTAGGAATACAGAACACATTAATAACAAAGTGGATAAAGGCCATTTATTTCGTGAATACTAATCATCTCTTATACAATCATACATATTTATACATTTTGGGTTTTAAATTGATTATGCTAGTCGTAACAAATCTGACTCGTTTTTACTTCTGTTTCTTGTTTTGGCTAGTTGGTAAGTGTGTATGCGTGTTTGCATGTAATGGTCATTCTCGCAGTATTGCAAAGTGATGTCTGAGATCTGGTCATTACTGTTTTGATGGCTTGAGAATTAATAATTTTTGCGCATTGTTCACTGTTACATGTACGAGTGCTATTTTTCCCAGTGTAGTTGATCGTTTCACTTTGTTGCGCAAATTCGTATTTTTCACATGGTAACAGCGCCAGTGTGGATTGAAGTGTTAAACGCTCACATTGTTTGGAAACTTCTGTCACCGTATATATATATATATATATATATATATATATATATATATATATATATATATATATCAGAAACTGGAAGAGAATGAGAATAGAACGTTTCCTGTGAGCCTTAACATTTGTAATCTCATAAGACATTAAGTTCTAATAAGCCAATATCGTTCTGTCATTGTACAATAGTCTCCGTGCCTATTTTGAAAGCTAATTTGATTTGAAATATTATGGCAAAATTTTCATAATATATATTTTGTCTGTATAAACGTAACATTGCATCAGATAGCAAAGGCGGTTTATCCAATAGATCGGTTTTGTCCTTACTGCTAACTCGTCCTGTACTGCCAACATTGTTCCGCAGTTGAGGCTAGACCAGGGGACCATTTACTATGGAGTCTAGGACTGCGCCTTGCGTGCCGATATTTCGAAATTCAAGTCTTAGGAGGCACCAAATGAGTTCCACATCAACGAAAGAATAACAAGGAGGCATAGGTTATTGTATAGCTTGAAATTGAGTGCACTATGTGGCGTAGATGACGATGTGCGCAGAATACAATGCAAATGTGCCCGGGTTCGAGCCCTGTTCGTGAAAAATACTGGACAGTACTTGCCGAGTTTCCATTAGGGACGTAACCGGTTTACGGGTTGGATTGAATTTGGTAATTGATGAGGTGGTTAGTTTGTATCGAAAACTAATATTTAATCAAAATACTGCCATTAGGCTTCAATGCAATATTCCTTCCCCGAAGTGACGCTGTGTCAGTAATACAGTGACGGACTGCGGATGGCTAGTTAGAACTCCAGATTTTAAGTTGTTTCAAATACGTTCAATCTGAAAGAAGGGCTAAGATAAACATTAGATGCTATGGCCTAATTTTACGTCTAATAGGCGGCACGGTTAGCGTAGTAGCTAGAGTCATAGAATGCGGAGCAAATGTGCAGTTATATGAATCCCGTCAGGGGCAAGTACTTGAAAATACATTACGTGTTATCAAAACGGATGCATTGCCTTTGCTACCTGATGAAACGTTCATTTTATACTGAATATATATTTTAATGCAGCTAATCTACGAGTGTTATTTAGGGTAACACACTTGCCTTTACCAACAATCAAAGAGAAACAGTCGTTAATGTCGATATCCAATATTATTTACCAATATACACGCGCAAGTTGTCCTTTAACTTACGTAGGCCGATCGACCAGACGGTTAATTACTCGAATGAGAGAACATTGCAACTTAAACGCCTGTTTTACATCCAATGGTAAATACACGTCTGCTATTGCGCAACACATCATCGAAACATCGCACGTATGTTCTCCAGACGTAGCATTCAAAGTAATTACTAAATGCAAAAACAAAAGGGAGCTAGCCACACACGAAGCCTTATGGATAAACAAATTGCAGCCGGATTTATTCAAGCAGAAGAAGCACGTACAAGCATTGAGCTTGAACTGGATGTGACGCACGCAATTTGATTGGTTTCAGTTTTTCACACTCTCTCTATGTTCACATATTTCTATCTTGTTTTGCTTTCCAATTTATATATAAAGATATGTTCATTAGTAGATATTTGAGAAGACAATGCGAAAGAAATGTTTCTTATATCTGATAAAATTTCTTTTTGTTTTTGCACACAGGAAGGGTACAATGAATATATATATATATATATATATATATATATATATATATATATATATATATATATATATATATATATATATATATATATACACATCCTTTATTCCATGGAATAACATTTATTAATAAATCTTATTTCTACCAGTATCTACAGCCATTATACTGGATTCGTTAGTATATTCGTTCATTCAATCCCAACTGTACATTTGTTGTAACCAATCCCCTCTTCGCTATGTCAGTC
This sequence comes from Eudiplozoon nipponicum, assembly GCA_029291075.1. Classification (NCBI taxonomy): domain Eukaryota; kingdom Metazoa; phylum Platyhelminthes; class Monogenea; order Mazocraeidea; family Diplozoidae; genus Eudiplozoon; species Eudiplozoon nipponicum. Next base: position 35,045 of record JAQBSW010007300.1, read on the forward strand.
TTTGTTCTGCGCAATTTAGACCACTCCTTTTGCGTAACGTCATGTTGTGTGTCATCGCTTTCATTGTAATTGCGTCCGTAATTGATGGGTGTGTCGTATTTTGCGGAACGAAGGCTATTTTTGAAGGCCTGTCAGTTATGTCTTTGTTCGGTCCAATTTAAAGTCTTTTTAAAATTATTTTCTGAACGTTTAAGCAGACGTTTAAATCGGACCAGCGAAGTGCATATGGCTAATAAATGCGCACATTAAACGTCAATAAACTGGTCACAAAAAGGCATCTAGAAGAACTAAACGATCTACAACGAAGCAAACAAACCAGACTCATGAAGCCAGACAAAGGGACAGGTGTAGTGATAATGAAATCTACGGACTATTGCCAGGCTATGTTAAAAATTCTGAACGACAAATCCAAATTTAAACGCGAAGAGGTACAGCGCGACGCTACGGCAAAATTAGAAAATTCTATAACGAAGATTCTAAACCGAATTATTTCGAAGGTCGAAGCTAAACAAGAAATCTACATAGAGCACAAAAATGCTTTTATTACAGAATGCAAACATGCAAAGCCCGTAGGTTCAACGCAACCGATATTATATGTGTTGCCCAAGGTTCACAAATTGACCAACAATGTGAGACTTCCGCCTTTCAGACCCATTTTATCTATGGTAAATTCTCCACAGCACGGGGCAGCCAGATTATTATGACGGATTATAAAACATGTCATGAAAGGAAAAATGAAGCACGTTGTACAGGATAGCTTTCAATTTGTGTAAAAAATTCGCGACATGAATTTAAAAGAAAGGAAAATGTTGTCCCTCGATATAAAGTCCCTCTTTACTAGCATTCCATTTAATAAAACTATAAATATCCTATGTGAATATTTACGGTCATCAGGAGCTGAAACACTGATAGAAGTGGACGACATAAGAGAACTACTTTTATTATGTACATCCAACGTACAATTCGTATTCCAAGGAGTCTTTTACAGACAAATTAACAGCATAGGTATGGGTAGTCCTCTTGGACCAGTATTAGTAGACATATACATGCATCATTTAGAAACAACTGGATTAAAACCATTTATCAATGGAGCTCATTTTTACGTACACTACGTTGACGTTACTTCCATGGTCGTTGAAAAGGATAAAGATAAAAAATGCTCTGCGACATCACATAAACAAGGTAAACCAAGCAATCAAGTTTACAATAGAAGAAGAAAAAGACAGATATTTGTCCTTTCTAGATGTAGGAATAACGAGAGATGAAGAAGGTACCATCTCAAGGTCAGTTCACAAGAAATCAAGCTGGACTGGGCAGTATATCCATTATTTCAGTAGTGTGCCAAGGGCGTACAAAAGGAACCTGATAATAAATTTGTGCACACGAATACGCAGGATTTGTTCACCGAAAAACATTGAATTAGAGCTAAATTTGCTTCGCGAAGCGTTGAGAAATAATAACGTATCGGACTGGTTCATCGAATACAACTAGAGGCAACGCAACAAAATTGAGACCAATTTGGAGGAAAACAAAACACCCCAGAGATTAACGCTTAGTGTTCCCTTTTGGAGGTGATCTTCCAGCTGAGATCTTCAAAAGAAAAGTAGTTCGAGCGACTAAGGCACAGTTTCCATCAATACAGGTGAGAGTGGTGTTCAACACAACAAAAATGATGCGCATGAATGAAAAAGATAGCCTCTCTGTGATGTCAATACCTTTGTCAATATACAAATTTCAATGTACCTGCAACGCTCAATACATCGGCAGATCAAAAAGAGGTTTGAAACTTCAATAAATCAGCATCTCCCTCAAAAACTATTTAAGATGGGCCATTAATTACTTACATACGTCAGTACAAACTAAGAATTGTATAGTGTAGAAAAGGCAATTCATCCAGTAGACCGGTTTCCTCCTTATTAGGAACTCATCATGTACTGGCCAGAATTTACCGCGGACAGGACTCGAACCTGGGCACGTCTGATTCGGAACCTGGTTATCTATATATATATATATATATATATATATATATATATATATATATATATATGTGTGTGTGTGTGTGTGTGTGTGTGAAATAGTATTATTTTTTTCCTCAGTAATTAATCATGAATTATTTATCAGACAGTAAGCCAGCTAGTCTATACCTGAAGCACACACATAACTGAAAAAAATCATGATTATGCGACGAAAACGCACCGGTAATTCCTGTTGATGTTATTCGGTTTATCATTAGGATAAATTGAATACTGATGCAAGTGAAATGCAAGACGTATATTCGAGTATTTTTTACTATTTATACTATTAAGATTACATTACAACGTCAGTGCCTGCATGAAGGTGAAATGACAACAATTTTAAGCAGTCCAAAAAAACCTCCTAATGATTTAGCCAATTCTGCGTCAAAAAGAGATGCCTTCTTTCACAAACATCAATGGGGTCAGCTGAGATGTAAACCTCGAATACCGAGCCAGTTGTCGTTGAATAGTCAAACTGTTGAGATGGACTCACAGAAGAGACATCCAAACCTGTCTTGCAGTCAAGAAAATAAGAATGGCGTTTTATCTGATTCATCGGCATGTGTGATTGCTGCCAACCAGAATCTTGTCAGCTCAATGTCTTCCACTTGCTTACAGTCCAAGGCCAAGTATATTTCTTCCACTGACAACTATAGTGCCGCATCCAATCATGCTACTAATAGTAGCATAGACAAATTTGAAAAACTAAATGTCAGTGGACTTAAAACAACTCTCCAAAGTACTGATAGAGGCATGCACCACTCGTCTAGCGATAATTCAGTCGATCGGTCTCCATCTGAGCGTGTTTTATTAATTAATACATCTCAGGATCATTCATTTCCGAAAGAAACCTCACATGATGTAGGCAACAATGGTGGCTTTTCCTCCTATGACTTACATAGCAACTATCAGACAATTCTACTAGATCGCCTGTTTAGGCTGACTAACGTTTGTACGAGTAGCAAACACAAACAGTTCATCATTTTTCGTTGTACCAACGAAATACAATTGAGACTATGGATGCAATTGTAAGTTTGACATGTTGTTTATATGGCTAATAGATGTTTTGACTAGTTGTATTGACGTGTTTAATTGTGAAAAGTACTTATACGATTATTATAAGGTATTATTTGCTTGATTTTGTGCATAAATATTAACCGCAACCATAATAATAATAATAATAATAACAATAATAATAATAATAATAATCATCATCATCATTCCTATATTTGGTGTTGTCAACGTGCTCATCATTATTATTGCAAGAGTCGTCATCGACATTATTGCAAGCGGTGTGATCATCATCGGCATCATCATCAAAATTGCCATCATCATCGTCGTTATCATCATCCTCAACTTATTTATCATTAACTATTCTTCATCACTATTATTATCTTCGTCGTTTTCATAAAGTTTTTTCAACTTCGCCGTCATCGTCATCACAAAATTCGTCATCCTTATCATCATTATCGTAAGCGTTGTCGACTTTTTCACTTATATTTTAATGAAAATTATCATCAAAAATTTTGTCGTCATCGTTATAATTATCATTATTCTCTTCGTCATCATCTCCGTCACCTTACTTTAAATTATCGTTAACGTCATCATCCTCATCATCTGCATCATCATAAAAACTATCATCACCGACGTCGTCCTCATCCTCATCAAATTCATCATCCCCATCATCATTATCGTTTGCTTCGATGTCATCATCATCATCATCATCATCATCATCATCATCATCATCATCATCATCATCATCATCATCATCATCATCATCATCATCATCATCATCATCATCATCATCATCATCATCATCATCATCATCATCATCATCATCATCATCATTATTATTATTATTATTATTATTATTATTATTATTATTATCATCATCATCATCATCATCATCATCATAATTAGCGTCTTCATCTTCATCAACGGTATTATTATCAAACTAACCTCACCGTCGTAGTCATTTATCATCATCATCATTATAATAGTCATTATCCTCATCATCATTTTCAACAACTTTGTCATCCTTTTTGGCATTTGCTCTAGCGTGACCATCTTCCTCACCATTATTATCGAAGGCGTCATTATCATCGTTGTCAGTTTCATTATAAACAATTATCATCACCGTCTTCTTCATCATCATCACTATCATAAACTTCCTCATCATCCAAATTATCATCCTCATCGTTATTATATTTGACATCGTCAACCTGATCATCAAAATTATCATAGAAATTATCGTCATCCTCATCCACTTCTTAATCAGCACTATTTCGGCTTTACCATGAACGTTATCATCACCGCTGTCGTCATCATCCTCTTCATAATCAGCAGCATCGTCATTTTCACTATCGTTAGCTCCGTCATCATGATCACCGACAAATTCAGAATTATTATCACCGTTGTCATCATCATCATCAGCATAAACATCATCATAATTATTATCTTCATCATCTGTCGAGTCATCATTATTATCTTCATAGTCGTGATCCTCGTGATCATTTTCGTTAAAGTCATGCTCGTGCTCATAAACATTACTTTATGCGTCGTTATTATCATATTTGTTAACATAATCCTCATCATCATCAGTCCAATCATCACCAGTAGCGTCATCATCAAACAGCAGTAGTATGAATATCATAATCGTCAACTTCTTTTTTACCAAAGCCTTCATTCTAAATGCCTTTATTGTTATCGTCGTCACCAGTATTATTATTAGAACAATTATTACTATTATCGCCATCATCAATAACATAGGCAACATCACTATCATTATCATCGTTATTGTCCTCATTATACAATTTATCGTCGTCTTCATCATCATTAACGTAGACGTCATCCTTATTATCATTATCATCACCTGCAACATCATCGACAAATTATTAATAGCCATAGCAGTCATCCTTATCATTATTATTATTAGCGTATTAAAAAATCTTCATTGTCATTATTGTTAGCCTTGTCGAATATTCTCATTATCATTACCACAAGCGTCGTCATCATTTTCATTATTAATATCATCATTATTAGTAGAATAAACTGCATCATCATTATCAGAATTATCAACGATATCTACGTCATCATCATCATCATCATCATCATCGTTATCGTTATTGTCATGGCCACTATCATCAACACTATCGAAAGCTTCGCTATCCACATCATCGGCATCACCTACAAAATTATCATCATCATTTTTCTCACAATCTACATCACCGTTTTTTAATCATCATTATCGTTAACGTAGTCGTCATGTTTATAATCATTACACTAAGCTTCATCATCCTCATCACTTTTATCATTAGTGTCTTCGTCGTCATTTTCATCCTTACCGTAAGCTTCGTCATCCTCCAAATCGGCATAATCTTAAACGTTGTCATCACCTCTTTTATCATCATCATCATCATCCTCATATACCTAATTACCATATTTTTCGCCCTTAGCATCATTATCGTTAATGCACTTGTCATCCACATAATAATTTTCATAAACTTCGTTATTATCGTTATCGGCCTCATCAGACAATTTTTTAAGGCGAAAATTCTACATACTAGTGATGATAATGCTATCATTGATTTCTTATCTATACAATTTGATAATCTGATCTTAACAGCGGTTTACAGACCGCCGTATGCTACTTTATTTGATGATCAAACATTTACCAATTCTTTTCAATCTATCTTTGACTGCCATGGCTATAATGTAGTGGTAGGTGACTTTAATAAGTTACAGGACTGTGAATTATCCAATTTTTTTTCTAACCATGATCTCAAGCAGATTATAAATGAATCAACTAGAGGTTCGCAATGCTTAGATCATGTATACTTAGAAATTGAAATGGTGAAATCGCACAGTTATGATGTTGTCAATTATTTCAAAGAATTGGACCATAAACAAATTATTTTACAATGGAAATTCTTGAGTGGCATAACACAGAAACAAAGTTATGAAAATGCACACGTGCACTGTTCCAGAATCAACTGGAATTTCTTTAGAGAATTAAGCATACTGATTGATTATGAGAGTTTTTGTTTCTTGAATATTGATGAATTTGTTTCTTCTGTTTCATCGTTATTATCTGTTTTATTTCAGGCATCTACGTTTACGGACATTATACCGAAACGGATTAATAGGAAATTATGTAAACTAAGAATTAAACGAGATAATATAATAAAGTGTAGTCTTATTAATAGTATTAAACAATTGAGGTTAGATTCCATTGATAACGAAATTAATTCATCACTGCTAATAATTCGTCAAAGATCAGAACGAATTATTTTGGCCAAAATGAAGAGTAATCCTCGATTAGGATTTAAACTCCTCACAGATTACAGTAAATACAAGGAAAAGTTAAAGCTTATACTACCTGTGGATAAAACTGAGTCTGGATTTCTCTGTGAATTGGAGGAAGTATTTGTCAATTTGATATGCAATCCACAGAATGAGAGAACTTTTATAGAACTATCAGATCCTTTGGGAGGCCAGGAACCAGGACTTGTTATTGACAGTGATGAATTGATAAAATTGATGTTAAAAATCAAATCAAAAAAACAAAAAGATCACCTTGGTATTTCGATTGATAATCTGATTCAATTACCCTTAACATTTAGGAATGCACTCTGCAACTTTATAAATAGAATTTTGAAGGATGGGAAATTACCAATCGATATATTAACGATTGTAGCT
>JAQBSW010007301.1:0-41752 GCA_029291075.1 Eudiplozoon nipponicum
ATCAACATCGCCATCTATTCCATAATTATTGTCGACATCATCAATATCTCTTTCATTATTTAATCAAAATTATGCTAAAAACTGTGACTTGTGCTTTACAAATTAGTCATCCTAAATATAAACAAAAAGGTTTTTTTGCGAAACTGGATTAATTGAAATTACCTGATCTGCGTTTTGACTAAAGCAGTTTTGTTGTTCCAGTATTATTCATTCTTTAATAAAATATTTCGGCCTGACTTCTTCAGTTGGTCCATCCTCAATAGTTTCATTTGTAAAACTAGTGAGGATGGACCAACTGAAGAAGGCTGCCGGTAAAGGCAGCCGAAATATTTTGTTAAAGAAAGAAAAATACTGGAACAAAAAAACTGCGTTAGTCAAAACGCAGATCAGGTAAATCCTAGATATATGTCTTTAAATAACATTATATATATATATATATATATATATATATATATATATATATATATATATATATATATATATATATATATATTCATTGGATTTGACTTAATAATTATTTCTTAACCGGCATTTGTTATCATAATTAAAATTTTCATTAGCTTCCTTATTGTACTTTGGGTAGAAAAAAATTGTTATAACAATATCTATGAGTGGAACCTTCGCCATTGGAAATAAGTAACTAAGAATCTAGCGCCACAGCTTTAAACTAAATTGAAGCTATTTCATATTTTCTGAGATTCTCCTCGCATTTATCACCATCATCCACATAATTACTAAAAAAATCAAATAAACTCTTTTTGCATCATTCAAAGCTTACTTATATATATACATAATATTATATTATAAATATATATATATCACTTATAAAAATAACAATTTTCTAGCATTCAGTAAAGTAGGAACACCCCTCGGATCAGGGCCAACAAACAATCGTTCGGATTGACAACAATTTAAGGCGAAAACTGCTGCACAGACAACGTCACTATCGACATTATCAGCGACAGGAATAGCCCAACAATTTGAGATATCAACATTGCAAACTGCGCTCTCCACGTCGTTACCTATTCGACAAAATAAACATTCAGGGATGTGGCTTTAAGACAGACAACATTCCAGGAAAACGCATTCCGGCACTCATTGACCACCAAAGGGAATCCACAAGCAAAACTGAGCCCAAAAATTCAAGAATAACCTGATCAAAAACATCACTTTTTGGCACAATTAGAATGGCAGCTACACGAGAACTAATAGGCAATCACACGCACTCAAAAGCTCACAAATATGAGTCTGCAATAAAACGTAACATTAAAAATCAGTCTAGTTTTAAAATTCTTAATAAAATAAAAATATAGAACATGAATAATTGAAAGATAGCAATTTTTAGTTGAATACTTTCCAAACAATTGCACATTTTAAGTATACACTGTTATTTATTCTGATTTCTCTTACTAATATATATATATATATTTATATATATATATATATATATTGAAAATGTGTGCCAGAAATTTTATCAACACACACCATAAAATATTTCCACTGTGTTATTTAATCCGTACAAAAGAATAATGAGTCGTCTTTTAAAAGCAATGTTGTATGTTTCTACGCAAATTCAATCGGCAAAAATGTCAGAATTGACCATTTTTCGGAAACTGTAAGGAACTGCTCTCCAAAACCATGCTTTGGTTCCGTAATAGAAGTGAGGTAGGTCTAATTTGGGCAGATAATGAGAGCAAATATTCATAAGTTTAAAAAGCCTATATTGTAAGTTACGTTTGGTGTTTTTTTATTTATTCCAGCTGCATTAAAGTGCAAAATCATAGGTCTCTTTATTGGTAACGGCAAATACTGTGACATAAAGAAGTTAAGCAACAACTAGAATCAGTGAAATCTGATTTGGTTTTAATTTCAGCCAAGACTTCCTACGCGTGATTTATTGGTTATTGTCGCATTCATTTGAAAACTCGTTGTCAAATACGCATATTAAATTTCAAAAATCTAATATATTTTCAGTGTTAATTTGGCCCCACCTAATCATTTGATTTACTGTTGAAATTAACGCAACATATTTTAATTTAAATACAATGAATTAGAAGTAGAGTTTCGCATGTCTTGTAAATCCCCATGGGACTGCCAGTTCCCGAACAAATTACTTTTATTGAAAGACATCTAAGTAAAGAATATTTTTTCTGCAATTGTAGCAAATTCTGGGAGTATTTTCGCCTACCTTGCCTAATTTAAAATTGAGCATTGTTTTGTTTGTGTGTCGAATGATTTACTCGGAAATGTATGTGTTTATTTATACATAAGCGCAACAAACTCGTATTTTGCATACACCAAATTAATATGTGCTCTGACAAGCGTGAATTCGATCTTCTAGTAAATCTGACTTAATGGCATTACTCATATGGAAAATAACGATTGTAGATAACGTTGAATTCAGGTGGTAGTGGAATTAACTTACTTCACATTTTGCTTCAAATACAATAAAAATAGAACTATTCATATTTAACTCTAAAGTATAGTTTTAGTTTATAGCTGTTGCGATTCTAGATCATTGAGTGTATGTGTATGCAAATTAGTTTTAATATTTGAAAGATATATGTTTTAATATAGACAATTACTTCCTTTGAAGATAATAAATTAATTTAAGGGAATGTGCAGCGCAACTCCCCGTAAGGTTTGACGTCACAAAAAAGATTAAAAATTGGATACATATTTATTATTAAAAAGAGTTAATTACACTAAATTTTGAGATTTTAACCTACATTTCTTATTCTGTGCTTCCATGGGTTGCCTTTCTAACATTTGAGACACAGCATCATGTGATAAGTTCAAGTTGTTTTCGCTCAAAGAGTATTCTTTTTGTATCTTTTCTTTAGGAGATTCTGGTATTTCTGAAACTAAATTCTGAAGGTTAAAAATATAACACATAAATAAATTGGCAACAAAAGAAGTGCTCATTGTCGTTTAAATTAAAATAAACTTATACTTTAAATGGGAAAATTTGAAATCTATTCAATTAGATTTTGAACATTTCTTTTATTATAATTATATTGTAATACAAAAAGCGCCATAGTCTAGGTTGTCTAATAAATATCCAATATAACTTCAGAATTATGGAACAATTCAGGCAGTGTGTAAACCAAGTAAAACGAAATAATTTTTCCATACCAATCTAGTTCTCGATAATCTGTAAAATAATTGCGTAAAGTGTATTACGAACTAACAAATTTATTGTAGTTTACTGTAAACAAGATATCGATTATTGAATCTTGTATTTACAAACCCTTAAATAATTAATAATGGCGCTGGTCGAGAGAAATTGGTACAAATAAAATTCTCTGCACGTATTCTAAGCAATTTTTAATTTTAAATACTCTCAATAAATATAATTGGAACTAATATATATGCAAGTATGTATTAGGTTTTGCGAACCTAGTAACAAATTAGTTCAGTTGTGACCAGAAGGATAAACCAAAGGCAGCATGAACGGAAAGTATAATCTCATGCACATTCGTTTCGTGCTTCCGGGCGACTCATCAGTAGGAGCCAGTACTACGCCCTTTAACCACAATATATTTTGGTGAGGAATGCAGGATAATAGGACGATACAATCTCCTAGACGAATGTGTAAACCTGCGAGAGTAAAGCTGACATCATATAAAGTCTTTACAATGCGACTTCAACGCTAACTCACTCTATATAATACATATAACGCGTCTGTAAAGGATACTAACACTATGGCTATTGTGTAAGAAACCGATACCAACATTATAGTCCCAAAAAGGTACATCGTACTAACAATATGGTTTCCGAGTCGGTACATGGAACCAACATGATGGATATCAATGTATGCTATAGTTCACCGAAATTGAAAATAGCAAATTTTTCTGAACACATGTTCCTCCAGTAAATCCATACATTCTTGCCTTGATTGATATCAGTCATTACATTTCCCGGTAAGCAGAAACAATAGTGTTAGTACCACGTATATTCGCGGTACTATAATTTTGGTATGGGATACAAATACAATAGCCATAGTTTTAGTATCCATTACAGACTCGGTATATGTATTATATAGAGTGAGTTAGCGTTGAAGTCATATTGTAGAGACTTTATACAATGTTGGCTAATCTACTACTGGTTTACACATTCGTCTAGGAGATTGTATCGTTCTATTATCCCACATTCCTCAAGCAAATATGTAGTTGTTAAAGGGCGTAATACCGTATCCTACCGATGAGTCACCTGTAAGCACGAAACGAATGTGCATGAAATTATACTTCTCGTTCATGCTTTCTTTGGTTCATCCTACTGGTCACAAGTGAACTAATTTTATTCATGGTACGCAGCACCTAATACATACTTGCATATATATTAGTTCTCCGCAACAAACAGTATTTAACTGTAATATATTGAATTGAATGATGTAATACTTACCGCAGAATTTGATAACTGATATTGATTTACTGGAGTAACAGGTGTTCAGAAATAGATGAAATTCTCAATTTCCGTGAACTACGGCATACATTGCTATCCATCATGTTGATACTATGGTCCTACTCGGAAACCATAGTGTTGCATCATGTACCTTTTCGGTACTATAATGTTAGCGTCGGTTACTAACACAATAGCCATAGTGTTAGTATCCTTTAAAGACTTGGTATATATATTATATATAGCGAATAAGCGTTGAAGTCGCATTGTCGAGACTTTATATGATGTTTGCTTCACTAATTGAGGTTTACACATTCGTCTAGGACATTGTACCGTCCCATTTTCTCACATTCTTCACCCAAATATATAGTGGTTAATGGGCGTAATATCGGCTCCTTCTGATGAGTCACCATTAAGCACGAAACAAATGTGCATGAGATTATACTTTCCGTCCATGCTCTCTTTGGTTTATCCTTCTGGTCACAACTGACCTAATTTGTTACTAGGTTCGCAACCCCTAATACATATTTGCATATATATTAGTTCTCCGCCACAAACAATATATAGCGGTTAGTTAGCTATTTAGTTGGTTAGCTAATTAGTTAGTTTATTAGTTAGTTAGTTAGTTAGTTAGTTAGTTAGTTAGTTAGTTAGTTAGTTAGTTAGTTAGTTAGTTAGTTAATTTATTAGTTAGTTAGTTAGTTAGTTAGTTAGTTAGTTAGTTAGTTAGTTAGTTAGTTAGTTAGTTAGTTAGTTAGTTAGTTAGTTAGTTAGTCAGTTAGTTAGTTAGTTAGTTAGTTAGTTAGTTAGTTAGTTAGTTAGTTAGTTAGTTAGTTAGTTAGTTAGTTAGTTAGTTAGTTAGTTAGTTAGTTAATTAGTTGGTTAGTTATTTAGTTAGTTAGTTCGTTCGTTCGTTAATTAGTTAGTTAGTTAATTAGTTAGTTAGTTAGTTAGTTGGTTGGTTAGTTAGTTTGTTAGTTAGTTAGTTAGTTAAAAAGTCAGTTAATGAGTTAGTTAGTTACATTGTTAGTTAGTTAGCTAGTTAGTTCGATTGTTAGTTGCTTTGTTAGTTAGTTGGATTGGATTGTAAGTTAGTTAGTTAGTTAGTTAGTTAGTTAGTTAGTTAGTTAGTTAGCTAATCAGTCAGATAGAAACTTATTTAGTTAGTTAGCTAATCAGTCAGATAGTAACTTATTTAGTTAATTAGTTAGTTATTTAGATTTAAGTTAGTTTTTGTGTTTTTTTAGTTATTTGTTAGCTAATTACTTTAAATCAAGTTTGCAAGCTTAAAGTGAACAGCAATTCCATCGTATTAACTAGTCGAACAGCAAAGCAAAAAACCGTCCGTGGGACAGAACGGAGATGGCATAGTCGATCTATGCTTATTAATAAATTCGAAAACGCTTCAACACGAAGGGAAGCGTACCTAAAACAATTATTTGCTATATTAATTACAATTGCGTATAGATTAAGGTAGGTTTGATGAAGTTGGTAGACTCCCAGACTCCGAGGTAAATGCGTCCAAGTTCAAATTACTTCCGCGGCCGATTCTGGACAGTACTTCAAGTGTTTTCAATACGAATGAAAAAGGCCTGCTAGAAGAATTGCAATTGTACCCTGATGTAATATTTAGTTAGCTTTTATATATATATATGACAAGTGAGTGCATTACCAGTACCAAATTGAAAACAGATCATGTGAAATTTATGTGGACCTAAAAGCTGCAAACGCATAACATAATTACCATAGTGTGGGATCGGGCAGAAACCGCAAAAACGACACATTTTACGGAAACATTCAACTGGAAGCATTGTATTTGTCTAACACGGAATAGTTCCTTAGCATAAGCTAATATTATACCATATATGGAAAAATTCTTCATTGTGCAGACAATTTGCGAAATACGTTGAGGACAATAATATGTACTATACACATATTTCTTGTAAATATGATGTTCAAATATTCCTTGTTGTTAAAAGTTAAAATTATTTTTACTTAACAAGCCGGAATTTTTAATAGATAACATGCAAAAAGAAATATATTTTATTTAATAGTAATTAATTTTTTAATTTGGAAATTGTGCTCTTCAAGTACTAAAAATTATTTGCTTATACTTCTGGAAGAGAAAAAAATTGCGACGTGAAATATTTTATTTTTATATCAACCTCCTCGTCTTTAACAACTTAGAAATCGATAATGAAATCTAGATTTATGCGTGAGACAATAAAGATTATAATAATATGCAAAATAAAGTTTTGTTTATTCGAGTTTTGTCATCAAATCTGGAACAGGCTCTCAAAATATCGTCTCCACTTTCCGTTTCACATTCTAACACATTTTGACCATCGATGATTATCGTTAAAATACGACAGCAAACTAGTAATAGATGACCACACCGCAATTTATATCTTGCAAATTGAAAGGTGAAATGCGACCCTTCACGATACTAGACATGTCATCATTTAATGTGTCTCATAATCGCCGGAAAACAATTTAAAAAAAGCAGGACAGTTTAGTTTATCTATAAAAAATGTCTAGCCACTACCGTATTTGGAACCGGAATATCGGAAGACGATCCAAACCATTTTAGCAAGAATTTTGGTTAATATTTCAATCATCACAGAAGCTGATAAGATAAATTGAAAATTTTACTGTCCATCTATATCAACACAAAGTGGAAAAGTTATTACCTCTTCCGTGCGAGACTTCTGCCGAGCACCTATCCACGCGCTTTTAATCAATTGCGGGTTCTCAGTGAGGCAATTTTGAATAGGAGGTACGTCTTTTGAGGTTTGTGATAATTCTGACGTTAGAAATTGATATAAAGGGGAAAAAAGATTTAAATTACAGTCCAAATCTTTCCTGCCAAAATTCTTAGTTATTGCTGGGCAGATTATAATCTGCACTAAAATAATTTAAGGATAACACAATTAGACGGCTATAAAACAATTTTGACTTATAAGAGTGACTGTAGCTAATTTTTTGTTCAATTTATGCTAGAACCATTTTCTTGTAATAAAATAATCAAGCAGTAATTGATTGCGCGGGTGGTGATAACAACTAATAAATTTTCCGCGTTTGTAATATACACAAAGCCTTTTTATCCAATGAGTGACACAGTGTAGATAAATCTCTTTTAGTTGTACAAACTTCAACTTCCATGACCGTCTTCGAAATACGACGGAAACTTGCTTAACCTGGGATCACACCGTGGTACACAAATAAGGGATGGAAAATACCGGTGACAAAACCATTGTACAGTCACAAGCATAATAGTTTTGCAGATTGATCGACACAAATTAAAAACGGTTAAAAATCTAGCTGGCAACCTCTCATGGAAACAAACATATTTATATTAAGAAAACACTCCAAGTGATAATGTCGACAAAAAATAATGCGTTTTGTGCAAAACTAACTGTGCAGCCGTCAAAAAAATTATCGGCACGCACAAATGCACAGACGCACAAACACCATGCTCCATGCGCCGCCACTCACTCAAATTTAAGAATAAGCCGAAGTTTGTTTACATTTTACATGTTAATGTTAAAGGAAATCTCTCATTACTTTCTTCACGCATTTGGCCCAAACATCAAAGATTTATAAAGGATCGCACTCAAACGTGAGTTAAAACTGTTTTTGGCTGAGTATTACTTAGTGTGCCTTGCGCGCAACAGACAAATAATTGAGAAAAATTTAACACGAATTTAACTACTAACTTGGATTTAATATAATTCACATTTTATAGCCTGCATAACATATTCCAGTTATACATAACTAATCATCAACAGCCGTTAATGACTGATGTTTAACTGATATATAAGCAAAAGAAAAAGAATACATAATTAGTCCAGCAAACTAAAATTCTAAATAAAATTGAAAAATATAACTGCAAAAATGATCTCTTAATTTCAAAATAGAGTGCGAATCTTCATTTATGATGGAGATAATTATCCATTTTGCTAAAATTGAAGTGAGGCAGCCTAGTTATCTTTGAATTATCATCACAGCCAAGTACGAATTTAGAAAAAATACCTTCATTTTAGCCTCCCTGCGACGTCCACACTGTTTCTAGATAAACACGACTAAACTTACCAGTTAATTCCCCTCCACTAAGATAATAATTTTAAGAAAATACGAATAATAATAATTTAAAAATAATAATTGACACTGATCTCTATTTGATACCACATCGCGCAGGGTCTCTTCACGTAGAAACCATCCTGGTAGCCAAACGGGTCGTATGAAAAACAAATTCATTGACGCTGACTTTAGAGGGCTCCGCTCTGTCAACAGTTGTCAATACTGTTTCTTACACCAATCTGGCGCATTGTGCTTAATGTGTCTTTAACCCGAATGACATTCTGCACAGCTTAAGCGACAATTTGTGCATTCATGTCTCCAAAAAGCAAAAATTTGTAAAGAGCTGTGGCCGTGGTAAAAGTTGTTCTTGATGTCGTCTGTATTAACATCGGTGAGAGCACATGCAGATACAAGGAAATGAAAACGTTCATTAAGGTGTTTGGCATTGAATTTAGTGGATGTTTTCAAGCATGCCGCCCAAAGTCAGCT
The DNA here is from genome assembly GCA_029291075.1 of Eudiplozoon nipponicum. Taxonomy (NCBI): domain Eukaryota; kingdom Metazoa; phylum Platyhelminthes; class Monogenea; order Mazocraeidea; family Diplozoidae; genus Eudiplozoon; species Eudiplozoon nipponicum. The sequence continues at coordinate 8,971 of JAQBSW010007301.1, forward strand.
GTTTACAGGGTTCCATTCAGTTAAACAAGCTTCAGGGTGTAAGCTAATGACAATGCTAATTCTCGATTTCCCGACTTCAAAACATTCCACTGAAACAGAAATTTGAACTCGTGGATAAAAACGATGCACCCAGCTATGTAACATTCTTTAAATTCTAAAATCAATTTCCTATTTATCAAACGTAATTATTTAGGACAACTTTGCCGTCTATATTTTACGATGTAGGTCAAATAACTATTGCATTGTTTTATTAAATTTTTTATACTCGGTTTTATGTAGTTTAAATGCGAATACAAATGGTTCCTTGCACATTCATTTAACCGGGGTTAAGTATGGCCTTCCTCACTATCAAGTCAGTTTTATAATATGTCGGATAATGCACTATTTTCTGTTTTTCATTTGGAGAAAACGTGGTTGTAATAAAAGTTTAAAATTTGCATCTAGTCTCTTTAAATATATATATAAATAAAACTAACAAAATTATTAAGATAAGCTAAAAGTTCTTCAAATCGAATGTCTCCAATGTCATTCAACCAATAAAACGCTACATTCATGCAAAGACACGTGTAGTGATAACTGAATTCCCATAAGGATAAAGTAACGCTAATAAGGATATTAGAATTTTAATTTCAAACATCGAATTTGCATAAAACCTCGCAGACTTAATTTTATATGTGTAATCCAATTGAGTTTATCTGTATCATTCTACGGCGATTTGCTTTTCAGCAAAACTGTGAGATTTGAGATTATCAGGCAGTTTTTCAATAATTGTAGAAAGAAAAGCAACATATTTCGTATTGGATTATTTGCATTAGAGAAAAGTATTGAACCATTAACAGTAACATATGAGCTTTATTTCAGTTTAATTTTCACATTAACCGTTCATTTAAATAGAAAAACAGCTTCGTGAGCAACACAATAACACGGCCAGATTGATTATTTTAGTTTAACCTGATCAATTTGCAATGCATTTTCATTGCGCAAAATTAAAAATTTATTTAAATAATGCGTAGTGTAAGCTTCACTCAAACTTTATCAAAATTAAATAGTTTAAAATAAGACTTTTTGATTCATTAGTTAAACGTGGAATACGAAATTAGTTCTTCAAAGGAGGGAATAAATAAATAAATGAATATATACATATATATATATATATATGTGTGTGTGTGTGTGTGTGTGTGTGTTTGTGCGTCTGTGTGATTTGCCAGTATAAACAAAAGACTACATTTTAGCAGTAGCAGTTCTATAAGTCCACCGATTTCGTCTCAAATAGGAAATTATCAAGTAAATGCAGAATTTGTCGCAATTCGGGACTCATTTTGGTACTTTGTTCCACCTTCGACGTCCTTGACATGCAAAATTATAAATATATATAGTAACTTAATTTGTAGTAAGCCTTTCCATCACACGGAGATTGTTCCTCATCTATTTAGACTTTACGTAATAAGTAGCCACCTCTGAGTCGGCATTGTAAAACAAAAACAGTCACTTGGTGAAAGGCGTTATGCAGAAATTTGATAATATAAAATTTTGCCAGTATTGTGACAATTTGGACTGACAAGATTTTCGGAATTGATATTGTATTAAGATATCGTTCAGGAATTATTTATTTTATAAATATTGTCAGCATCATGTAGAAATTGCGTAAATTAGCGAGTATGAATCATGTAGTGGGTCAGTTTCGTCCATTTTGATTAATCGCGAAGTACATACCGGAACGGAAGCGACTAGAATTCAAAAACGGGCTTATTTGCACCAGCGAATTGAAACGGAATAACTATGCCATCCAAGTTGTGCACTGCACAAAATTGTCAACAGTAATTCCGAATTTTATTTTTTGGCATTTCCTTGTATAGATGGAGTTGATTTGGCATCGCTTTTCCCTAAAACCATAGATGACCACCGCGTATCATACATTGAAGAACTGACATCATGTTAATTGTGGAAGTTATATTGAATTGAGGCTTCATAGCAGGATTTTGATTATGTATTTGTTGTCATTATAAAAAAATCATTAAACAAGCTAGCAAATTTAACAATAATTGATTGCGCGGGTGGTGGTAACAATTATTTAAATCAAGTTTGCGAGCTTGAAGTAAACACCAATCCCATTGTATTTAACCAGTCGTCGAACAACATAACAAAACTAGCGTCAGTGCGTTGCGGCTGGCGATAGTTTTGTTATGTTGTTCGACGACTGGTTAAATACAATGGGATTGGTGTTTACTTCAAGCTCGCAAACTTGATTTAAATAAGCTAGCAAATGATTTTCGCTAAGTAAATCGTTCCTACTCTTTTTGAGACCTAATATAGCACTTGCGAGAATTTTGTGCGAGCGGGCTTAGAACTGGTGCTCGTGTCCTCCAGCATCATGCACTAATGAAGAGTGGCAAATTAAAACATTTTGTTGCAATGGATGATAAGTTGCCTTCAATTGAATGAAATGCTAATCATTTCTGACAATTGTACGTAGTATGCTGTAGGACTGGTGCAGCATATATGTATGCAAGAATCCGAAGTAAATCTGTCCGATTCGCACATCGTTCACGACAAATTTTGACATTTAATTGACGAGATGTCAGCAACCTTTAAAACAGTTTATCTGATGAATTGCCGTTTTTACACTTTGCAGAGTGTATTTTATATCGAAAAAATATGCATAAATATTGTCAGTATAGACGTAAACGTTATATTCGAAGTATTACATTTGTACCGTCCTATTATTCCACATTCTTCTACCAAATATATAGTGGTTAAAGGGCGTAATACCGGCTCCTACTGATGAGTCGCCAGTAAGCACGAAACGAATGTGCATGAGATTATACTTTCCGTTCATACTGCCTTTGGTTTATCCTTCTGGTCACAACTGAACTAATTTGTTACTAGGTTCGCAAAACCTAATACATACTTGCATATATATTAGTTCTTCGCAACAAACAGTATTTAACTGTAATATTACATTTGCTACCTGATACAATATTCAGTTTATAATCGCAAAATAAAAAAAATCACATCATTTCATTATACTTCATATCCATATAACTTTCCCAAGTGACATGGTGTTCAGTACCTAAATAAGATTTAAAAGAAACATGTTGCGCGACAGGGAATAGATCATTTACCTGATTATCGGGTTGCGATCCGATTTGTTTGCATCCGCTGTTTTCCTGAATTTTTCTCCAGAATTTTCGATATCCGGACACGGACGTACACTTTCCTAGCATTTTATGCTTAAGAGATCTAACACCAAGTATAAATGGGGCAGTTTAAACTAATATTTCCACTTGACATATTGATTGTCAACTTAGTATGATATGAGCTTTCCATTGAAAAAGATATCTGTATCCGGATATCGAAAATTTTGGAAAAATCAGGAAGACAGCGGATGCAAGCAAATCGGATCGCAACCCGATAATCAGGTAAATGACATGGTGTTCGTTGTATAAGACAGAGCGAGGTAAGCTAAATAGAACTTTACGTATGAAGAGATCCCAAATAGGTTCCACATGAAGAAATGTTTAGACAGAAAGTAAATGCTGCCTCATGAGTTTAAATTGCGCTTAGTGTGCGGCACAGATGACGCCATGGATTTAGACCCAGCCTACAAATCGTGTGTGCTCCAATTAGAGATTCGCCCGAACCAATTTCTGGACAGTACTTGAAGAGTTCCCAATAAGGACGATAGAGTTAAACTGGCTGATTTGCCAATGCTAGCTGACAAAATGTTTAATACATACTGAAGGTATGCATGTTATCAGAATCCTGAAATTATTCTTCAGAAGAAGCGGAGATATAGCATATTTTGTCAGTATTATCTTAATATTGCATCATGTAGCAAAGGTAAAATTTATTTTATATTGACAAGGTATACATATTGAATATCCTGACATTAGACTTAAAATCAGTATATATATATATATATATATATATATATATATATATATACCTCTCTCTCCTTCCTGTGATAAGCAAAAGAAATTTATCAGATATAAGAAATATTTCTTTCGCATTGTCTTCTCAAATATCTACTAATGAACATATCTTTATATATAAATTGGAAAGCAAAACAAGATAGAAATATGTGAACATGAGAGTGTGAAAAACGGAAACCAATCAAATTGCGTGCGTCACATCCAGTTCAAGCTATTTGATTGGCTTCCGTTTTTTTACACTCCTTCTGTGTTCCCATATTTCTATCTTGTTTTGCTTTCCAATTTATATATAAAGATATGTTCAGTAGTAGATATTTGAGAAGACAATGAAAAATATTTCTTATATCTGATAAAATTTCTTTTGCTTTTGCACACACAGGAAGGGAACAATGAATTTTATTAAAGCTCGCATTTCAGAAGATATATATATATATATATATATATATATATATATATATATATATATACATATATATATATAGAACTATGTATATATATAGAATTATATATATATATATATATATATATATATATATATATATATATATATATCATATATAATCAAAATCCGGCCGTAAAACAGCAATTTATAATTTCTTATCAAGGTGGCATGTTGGATCTCCTTCAATGTGAAAGCGCAATTAGCGTATGATTGCAACTAGACTGAACTTACTATTTGGCTGTATTTTCGTAAAATGGTGGATTGTAAACATCATATTTATTTGCTTAACCACTGATTTATAATTTTATTTTTTGTAATTTTTTATCGATATACATTGATCAGGTGGTCATTATCGCTAGAAATTATTCAGTGAAGTTTCTGTTAAAATATCAAGCTAATGCATGTTTTTTGTCCTTTACTAAAAGCAGTTTACGCAAAATATTAGTTTAACTAAGCTATTGCCTTCGAGCTTTCCACATTATCATTATTATTATATTTGTGTACTTATATTTTACTTCGGTGCTGACATAAGGGCCAGAATGCAACGCCTTTTCTGCCTGCAAACTGATATTTGCATGATTTTATATGAACATCGTATAATAAGAATTAATGTCATCAAGAGTTTTAGAAGGAGATTGTATGACACTACAAATTTTTATTATTGTCTATATAACTGGCTATTAAAACCGACCCTGTTCTCTGGTATTTGTTTTCTGTGGGACAGAGTATATTGCTATCACGAGGGGAAGCGTTATGCATGCTGAGAATTGTAAAGTGCGTTTAGCTGTACATTTGTAATTGGCGCTGTACACTCGGCCACTGGTAAATAATTACCCATGTAATAACGGCCATCGAGGAAGGCATATCAAGAGGGTCAAGTAATGTTGAGCCGCGGTGTAGAATAAAATAACGCATGAGAAATACTTAGTTAAGTGTATTGTGATGAAACATTGGAATTACAGGCCAAATTGTGTGTAATGAAATACGACGAGGCGATATAACGAGACAAGCTATCGTGTTGTTCCGCCTAAATTATACTCTTCTTTGTTTGAAAATTTCATGAGAATAGACAGGAAGTCATTCTCGTCGACAGTAGAGAAAATGCAATCAGTAAATGGGTCAGAATGTGATGGATATGCTCCTTTAGGACGATGAAGCAACATATGGTAGTTCAAACGTCATTGCCAACGACAGTTGGTTAAGTAGAACTTTAGGCTCTAAGCGACACCAAATAGGCTCCACCAGAATAAAAGTCTAACTGAAACCATAAGTGGTTTTATCATTCATTTTACATGTATTGTGTTTAAAATGAGTGGCGCAGTGGATAAGTGCAAGACTCGGAAGCATGGAGGCTCCGGTTTGAGCCCCTGGTGTGTACTTTTCTGTATGTAATTGAGGATTTTCCAATAAAGGCAAAATCGGTCTACTTCATTAATTCACTTTACTATATTCTGCAATACTTTTTTAAACCTTCCAGCATATAAATATTGTGAATCCTCCATTAAATTTTAATATCTTCTACTCATTTGCCACGATCTAAGTGTTATATTGGCAGTCTTGGTTGGCTAGTTTGAACGTGCGTTTGGACAAGATGCAAACATAGGCTCCACTTAAGTGAATGTATAATGAATATAGATGTTATACAAAGAAAAATTAAAGTGATAAAAATTTTGTTCTACTTTCTTTCGCAAAGAAATATGTCGATTTGGTTCCGTCGATTTTTCACTCTATTCAGTGCCATGGTTACGATCAACTCATAGTATAAAATGTTTTTAAATGTTTATAATTATAAGCTTTTAAATGTATTAAATGCAAGTTTAGTCTAAACGATTTTTGTTTGCCTAATTCAATTAATAAATTAATTTTATAAATTTGAATTTTAGTGACTATTTTTGGCTACCTACCACGTATAAATTGTAAACCAAGCATTCTTACCTTGTTTTGAAAAAAGTCATTTAGCTGTTGAGTTCAATCAACGTATATAGAATTCAACTGAAATCGACAAGGAGGTAATTATAGTAAAAATGACAACAAAATCCTATGCTATCTTGATATAAAAACCTGTCGCATTATGTGCATGCATTTGTCAGTAGAAAACAAAACACTATATAATGTAGAAAAGGCAATTCATCCATTAGGCCGGGTTCGACTTTATTGTAAACTCTTCAAGTATTATCCAGAATTTCCGCAGACAGGGTACGAACCTAGACACGTCTGTTTCGGAAAACGTTGCTCTACCAATACTCGATGAGTTGCTTATTCTACATCATAAAATGATTGGTTTATACCGGAAATGTGTTTAAATAATGAGACAGGTGTTCATATCAAGATCGCAAACTTGATTTAAAGTTCATATAATAAATAGCTTACTTATTGTTCGTACATTCAAAGTTTAACTGATAAAATATTTGCTTAATATTATTAGGCAATTTGAAATTATTCGTAATATTGCTTAAAAATTATAAAAATATTTTAAATAAAGCACTACAGGGAACTCATATACTATATAGGTCACTCGATAATGCCGATGCTTAACCTTACTAAATAACCGAAGCTTAAATTGGCAATAGACTGACGATGTCTTTCGACAAATATTTTTCTCTGGAGAAGCCAAGTTATATACAACATTCCATTGATTTTTTTCAAAGCAACTGTGAAAGTTAGTTATGCATCCTTTTAGCTTTAAATACAAGTACCAGCAAATGTGGTGTACAATTTCGTGCAGATAAACTTTAAATTGCTTGCATATTTGTTCTTCTTTGCTAAACGGAAATTTTTTAAATAGTTTAAATCCTCAAGTTAATTTAATTTTTCATATTCCGTACGTTATTCTTGTTATGTTGAAAATAATTTATCAACTTTTAAATGTTTATTAAATATAAAATTTAACCATCATTGGATCACAGAAGAGTTTTTCACTGAAATGTTAAATAATGATGAAATTCACAGGACCAAACTATCAATAAGTGATCAAAAATTGAATTCTGTTGATGCATCAGAATAGTAAATATGACAGAATAACACTTTGGAACTTGTTACGTATATGATAGACTATTTTTGCCGCTCACATTCAGAAGAATAATTTATTAAAAAAGCTGCTACTAATCGATTTCATATCATTAAATGTTTAATAATAACTCTTTGTAAAACCTGGGCACAATCCTACCTAATTGAATAATACGTATAGTTGCGAGGTATTACTTTTGTACATGCTCTAACGTAGTTTAAGTTATAGACAAATTATTTCGACGTTCTTCACGTCTAAATAAAGTGATTAAATTCAAACATATTTTTATAATACCTCCTGTCAACACCACTAGAAAGACACCGCTGGAAAATCATAGTAAAGTTTATTTTCAATTGATATGCAAAATCATTTCGTATATCCTTATCAAACAATTAATTCATAGGCCATTAAATTAATTTTTGTTCTATTTGATTGATTAAATGAATACCAGTTGAAATATTTTTTTTACAGCAACTCTGCGAAGATGTTGCAGGTAATTAGTTGTTCACTTTTTAGTGAATTTTCGCGTGCAGCTAAGGGTGATGATAATTGTGTAACGGTTTAAACTAATTCGTCAACATTTTGTAAATAAATTGAAATTAATTACGCTGGACTAATGAGAGCGCGCAATCCGTAGACCAGCTACGGGCATGTTTATATTTTTATAAGCACTATGCAAATACAACGCAACACAGTGTGATCTGCTCGCTAACCGCAAAGGCTGCGGCCTTGTCTACTTCACTGACTACCTATGCCTGCTTTCTTATAGGAGTTTACCAACGTTGTGCCACTAACTGAGCTCGGCGTCAGATACGCCAATCTCGAATTACTGCACATCCAGTAAAAAGAAATCGATTATATAATAATCTAATTTCTACATGTGCCGGGCCATTTCAGTATTTCCGCACACCATAAGCAAGACTAGTCAAAGCTTAAGAACAGTAATTAACACATCCTGCTACGTTCACTTTCGTCTACTCAAAGATTCACCAGCCCACGAACAGCACACAAAGGGAAAATGTCTAGGAGGACTTCTGGACCTCCGCTCTGGCTCGGGCTCACAAACTCCCACGGAATTTGCCGGTGAATTTCTTTCAGGTCTTGTTAAGGGTCACCAACGATACTACTTACCCTTTCGACCTCTTAGTAAATTTGCAAGGCATTCTAGCCGGATCGTTACTATTGGATACTAAGTACCGCCTAATGTTTGGATGCTCTTCTAAATTTAATATTTGCTTCAGTTAGACTTTCATATTTATTAGCGTTTGCATGTACAGTTATTGTTTCTTTGTACATTGTCGATTTAAGCAAGAATTCATTTAGAAAAGTGCTTGAAAATGAGGCATAATTGAGGAGCAATGTAAACAAACCGGAATACACTCTAAACCGAAATAGAAGTCAACAATTCATAAGCCAAAATATTATCGAAATGCTGCTAAAAACTGAAATAAACAAATTGCCGAAGCTAACCAAGCAAGAGTGCTCATTATCGTATAAACAAGTCGTAAAAATGATAACTGAAATTGTTTTACGCTAACAAGTATTTCAACATTTTTTAACTTCAATCGATTTACTTGAGATTAGTTAATGACTTATGCTTTCGAAAAGTAATCGATTTAAATGTCTACCAATAAATAAACAAAGGCATATATGGGGTATATTTGTTGCCAATTATTGACAAAAAATATACAAAATCAAATGCAGACGCACATATTGTATCTCGTTTGCTTTAGAATTTAAAACGTGTGTTTTCAACAACCAAGTTATTCAAACTATTTCCGCCCTGCTATGTAGAATATTAAGAAAAGACTCTCAAACCGTTTAAGGCGGAATAAGTTACTCCAAATATTTCTACCAAATAAAGCAGTTAGATGATTTTAGAAATCAACTAGGAAAGAAAAATTTAACGAGCTTTTTTGTTAAATGAGACCAATTCGAAGTCATCTTCTACCTTTAAATCAAGGTTGGGAGCTTGAAGTAAACACCAATCCCATCTTATTTAACCAGTCGTTGAGAAACACATCAAAACTAGCACCAATCAGACGAACCGACGTGTTTTGACTTTCCATAATCATCATCAGAGTACGATGGCAAAATGACTAATATGGGGAAAAATAGATATGCGGCTCTCACCTCTAATAGTCTCGCATACATTTACTTCACTGGAAATGTCGGCTGCACACTTTCTATGCAGTCACCAAAATAAACCGTTTTTAGCTTTTGCCACACATATATAGACAATACAATTAAACATCAATTGATTATGCGGGTGCTGGGAACAATTCTTTAAATCAAGGTTGCGACCTTGAAGTAAACACCAATCCCATTTAATTTAACCAGTCGTCGAAAATCATAGCAAAACCACCGCCAGTCGCAAGCACAGACGCGTTTAAAACTTCCATGATCACCATAAGAGTACGACGGCAAACTGACTAGCGAGAATTGATCCGCATTGCATATATATGGAGAGCAAAATTATACATGCGGATCTCACCTCTAATAGTCTCGGGACTACATAGAAATTGTGAAACCGACATTTCCAGTCAAGTAAATATATGCGAGACTATTTGGGGTTGAGAATCGCATATCAAATTTTGCTTTCCATATTCGTACAAGGCGGATCGATCCTCGCTAGTCAGATTGCCGTCGTACTCTGATGATGCTCATGTAAGGTCAAAGCGCGCCATTGCGTGCGACCGGCGGTTGTTTTGCTGTTTTTTTACGACTGGTTAAATAAAATGTGATTGGTGTTTACTTCAAGCTCGCAAACTTGATTTAAAAATTTTTCCCACCATCCGTGCAATCAATTAATGGTTAATTGTATCATCTTCTCCCTGTTTATATTTTGTGCAACATTTATCTAACACGTGAAGTTCGCATTTTGGAAAAAAAATTCTTTTTTCCAATTTATCTTACCCGAATGCACCATTATCATCGATATTAGGATGTTGATTTGACAGTATTTTTGAACATATTTTGCATGATATCAGTATATTTAATCAGAAACGTTTATTTAATGACAGTTTATATTTTTATAATTAAATTTTAATTATAAAATGCATTTTTGATTTCATTTACCGAAATGGCTATCTTTGATCCATTTTGCCTAATTCAACGGATTTATGCTCTCGACTATTGGAAAATTAATTAGAAAAATTCACATTAAACTACCCTGATCAGCACGTAGTCAGTTTACAACACTATTGTGCCATTTCAATATAAATTATTAACAGTTGGCAGCAATTTTTCACAAATTGATAGAATGAATAATGGAGATTTAAAATATATATCAAATAATAACACGACCTGATGTCTAATAATCATGTTAAACCATTAATTAGGTCACTACAGAGAAGTAAGCTGAAGCAGGTTTAAGAAGCTCATTTAATGCAGCTAATTTTCAAGTATTATTTAAGATAACCAATTTGCTTTATCCGGCAATTAAAAACAAAAAACCGTCTATGTCAATTAGATAATGTTTTGGCTGTGAACGAATATTACTATGCAATTATGAATTCGGTGTTGCGCACCTGGTAACAAATTCGTTCAAATATGACCAAAAGGATAAACCAAAAACAGCATGAGCGGCAATTAAAATCTCATCTACATTCGTTTGGTGCTTACTGGCGACATCATTTGGAGCCGTTATTATACCCTTTATCTACTACATATCTGGGTGAGAAATGTGCGAAAATAGTACGGTATAATCTCTTATATGAATGTGTAAACCTGCAGTAGTGGAGCTAACTTCATAGAAATTCTTCTACAACCTGATTTCAAAGCTTGCTCACTATATATAAGCTGTACAGTATGATCCCGTGAACAACCCTCACTAGAACATAAAGTGGATAAAGGACGTAAAACCGGCTCCTACTGATGAGTCGCTAGTAAGCACGAAGCGAAAGCGCACGAGATTGTACTTTCCGTTGATGCTGGCTTTGGTTTATCCTTCTTGTCATTCTAGAAGTTTATGTCGACATGAAATATTATTGACCCAATGCACATGCGCAATTTGTCTCTTAACTAGCGTAGGCCCATCGACCAGACGTTTAATTGATCGAAATAATGAGGATTGTAACTTAAACGGATATTTTAATTTAAACTGTGAATACAGGTCTGCATTTGCGCTACATATCATTGAAACTTTACACATATGTTCTTCCGACGAAACATTTTAGACAATTACAAAATGCAATAACACAATAAAATTGCCACATAAGAAGCTTTATGGATAAACAAATGGCAGCCGGATTTATGCAAGCAGAACTAGCATATTCCGGCATTGAGCTTCAACTGGAGATAATACACGCAATTTATTTGTTTTTTCGTTAATTCAAGGTGTTGCCTAGTTTACATTTTCTATTATATATATATATATATATATATATATATATATAATGTTCATTTGTAGATATTAAATAGAATAGATAATAAACTGTACACCTCGACCTGGTAAGAATAGGTGGGGTTTAGGGATTAGGTAAAGTATTTGGTAATGCATATATGCGAGCAACTTGTATTTACATTGACAATGTTATATGCTAGTTCGCATGAAAGCGTATATAAACATGGTATTATTTTCTGATGGCATAAAACTTGAATAAACATAAACAGAAATCTGGCCAGAATTAATAGCAATAAAGGTAAAGAGACCTGTATGACCGGCAATTACATTCTAAATGTGATCAGTCATTGTTTCTTTATTGTACTTAATGATTGATTAAATGAGTTAGTAAGAACGCATACTCAATTCCGACTTGGTAGAAGTATCTTATGAGTTCCAAACGGATTTCATTAAATAGGCCAATGAAACAATTACATCAATGCTGTGCTTTACTGATCGCAGAATTTTTACTTCTGGTTTGTGCAATGGTGCCATTAAAGTAATCGATTATTTGTTCATTGTGCAAATATTTTTGTGAGCTTCCTACAACGACGCATTGATTTACGATATTGATAGATAATTTATTACAAATAGTGGCTTATTCAATGGAAATAATAGTTGAATTTATATAAAAATATGATTGCGGGAATCTACCACGAAAGATTCTGTAGGTTAAAAATAAAACCAGTGCGCCGAAGTGTTGTTCCGTTTTCATGTCAGGCCAGTTTTGAGTCGATGTAGTCTATTGCCCTATTCTACTCGTGGGATCTCTTTAGAATCTCTTAACACCTGAAGATCTAGTTATCTAACCTCGATTATTCAGTAGACGGCATGCCTCTTGAGATAATTATATTGGTATGAAATTTAATGGCAGGATTTCGATTTTAATATATATATATATATATATATATATATATATATATATATTACGAGTATAAAAACAACATTGATCCAGTTTGACTTCCGTCCGCGACAAATTATGTGCAGTAATTAAAATGTTAAAAAATAAAAGAATCCATTTGTCTGGATGATTCAGTTGCCTTTGTTTCGTTATAACATGTACAGTTCATACAAAAATATTTATAAAATAAGTGATCCCACCTTTAAAACTGAAATAAAATTAATTTTACCCAGTTTCACTGTGGCTGCTGTATACTTATTAGCAGTCAGTGGCTAGATTGAATCTCATGCCTTACGAAACTTCAAATTGGCTTCACCTACCACAATTAATATAATTATTTTTGCAATCTTGATATAAAAACCTGACCCTTTTATATAAATATATTTCTCAGAATGAAATAAGTGCATAGTGTTGACTGGGTAATTCATCCATTAGACCGGTGATATATATATATATATATATACTTATATATATATATATTTATGACAATCACAATGATATATATATATATATATATATATATATATATATATATATATATATATATATATCTATCTATCGGTGTAACCGAAAAGCAGACCTCGGATTGGATGCAATGCAGTCTAGTTACGCTCTTTACTGCTGAGTCATTACACTATTTCCGTATTGTTTGATAATTTTCTCACATTCTATTAGATGAGTTCCAATAAATAACAGTACAGGCAAATTAGTGAAAGAAATCGATATCTTAGCCAGTGAAAAATATCATTAATTTTGGTGTTATTGCAGTTTAAAAAAATAACTCTTTGGAATGCATGAAAACTTAATTAAAAACAGTAAAATGTGATTCAAGCACGATTGCACCTGTATAAAAATGCAGTTGATGAGCAGAGTGAGAAAACAGTATGCGAAAAGTTATTAATGTGTTACTCCTGTTGACATGCATCCTATTGTTCAACACGTGATTTGTAGTTTAAAAGAATTTTTTCTAGCAGGTTTCAGTGGAAAATTATTGGTAACTTTTGTATTTTCATTATGTAAAGACATTGGTGCGAAATATAAAATTACTAAAAGACTTATTTAATAAAACGAATATTAGTTGCGCAGGCGGTGATACCAACTACGTAAATCAAGGTTCCGATCTTGATATAAACGCCTGATCAATTATTTGCGTAATTTTTTTTGTAAAAATTAAACATTGTACAGTGTGGAAAAGGCGGCAGGGTGGATCAGTGGTTAGAGCAGTGTGGCAGAGTAGCTCAGTGGTTAGAGCACCAGATTCTGAAGCTGACGTGCCCAGTTTCGAGCCCTGCCTGGGGCATCTTCTGGACATTACGTGATTAGTTTCCAATGAGGACGAAAGCTGGCTACTGGATGAATTGCCTTTTCTACACTATACAATACGTAATTTATACTGACAAACGTGTGTACAAAAAAGAGTCGGTGGTTTATATCAAGATCGCAACCTTGATAAAATTAGTTAAACTCACATATTGTCTTGTGTGGATGTACACGAGAACACTTGAAATCTCAATACAATGTGGTCACCATAATTGGAGAACGTATCCTTATAAAATTATGTATTTTTGACGTTCAAAAAATGTTGTACAAAATCCGTGGCCACATTTTAAAACAGTTCTTCTTTAATGATCGTTTATACATAGGAATCAATCTATTATCACCTCAGCAGATTGCTAGCTATCATATTACCAAACATATGTTTCTATTTGCACTTGCATATTTACCAAAATTGAAGCTAATGGCTTCTGTTACCAAATACAAAAATTTATAATTGTAAGAATAGTTTTTATTATTATTTATAATGAAAGTATTTTTCCTCGGAACCAAGATTATAATAAATTTATTTTGACAGAGGAATTATTTATTATCAAATAATATTATTAGTATTAAACACGCAAAAGAAACGGCAAAAATTAAAGAAGAGGCAGCATAAAAAGGGGACATTTAATCATGCACAGAATGCAATTTGGTTTATTACAAGTTGCATAAATTTGTCTGAGCAAAATGGATTAGACGTTTTCCATCGTGCAATTGGGAAAAAAATTTGTTCGAGCAAAACTTTACCAAAAATCGTGCTTATTTTAAAAAGCCCAGAACATAACTGAAGTGTCTGGTATTTTATGCAGTAAAATTTAGACTAAATTAAAGTAATATGGATTACAAGCAAACAGTATACACCAACAATAAAGAACTGAGAATTGCGCGCGCAGACACCCAACACACAAATACGCGTACACAAACACACAAACACACACGTACACAAACACACAAACACACGCGAAACAACCAAACGCACACACACACATACACACACAAAACGTCATTTCTCACTTTTTGTTTATTTCTGTGTCCTGAAGAAGCCGAATCCAGTTTGGCCCACACAGTTTAACAAGAGAATTACAAAAGATGCTTGTTCTTATGACAATGTCAGGTAATTATGACACTCTGAATTCACGTTCTGTATCATGTGTAAGTGAGGTGCTCATTTTTGGCAATACATGGAGCTTTTATACGATAATTTCGTGTCTGGGCTTCTAAACTAGGAATTTATGCAAGTAAAATTATCGAATATGAACCTTTATACATTAGAATAATATATATATATATATATATATATATATATATATATATATATATATATTATATATGCAATACAATTTAACAATTGGAAGTTGAATGGTTTCTTTTCCTAATGACAGGTTTGCGGTGAAAAATAAAACATTAAGTAAAATGCAATGCGAAGTAGGCCTCGCATCAGGAAAAGACAGCCAAAAAACATTTAAATACTGTTTATATATATATATATATATATATATATATATATATATATATATATATATGGGTGAGGAATGTGGGATAATAGGACGGTAAAATCTCCTAGACGAATTTGTAAATGAAGATAACATCATATAATGCCTCGACAATGTGACTTCACCGCTAACTTACTCTATATGATTTATATTACCGAGTCTATAAATGATACTAACGCTCTGGCCATTGTGTCAGTAACCGATACCAACATTATAATACCGCTAAGGTACATGGTACCATCATGATGGATATGAATATATGCTATAGTTCACCAAAAATGAAAATTACAATTATTCATGAACACCTGTTTCTCCAGTAAATCCATACACTGGCTTGATCGATATCACTTATCACATTTCGCGGTAATCATAACATCATTCAATCAATATATAACAGTTAAATACTGTTTTTTTGCGGAGAACTAATATATATGCAACTGAACTAATTTGTTATTAGATTCACAACACCTAATACATACTTGCCAAAAAACACGTTGACATAAAAATATCATTTTCATATAATACGCATCTTGCGTTACGTAGCAGATGATTTGCATGCCACTGAAGTATAGGTGCAGTGGTTTGAGGTACGTTGGCGACGATTCTAGCGAATATTAATAAATTAATAGGAATAATGCCTGCCTACTTGATATGTCTCACTATGAACGTTTGCTATAGTAATATATATATATATATATATATATATATAATGTCATGCTCTAATTCTAAATTGTGTATATTTTACGAATAGTACACTTGAAGGACAAAATATAGGTGTTTGGTGTGAACTGCATTCATGATCTTATAAATTTACATGTGTATCAGCAAAAGTTAATTAATAAATGATTTTGCCAATACCGATTATATATATATATATATATATATATATATGTGTGTGTGTGTGTATATATATTTATATATTCATGTTAATAATTATATACATACACATTTTTACATATATTATTTTTCTAACTATTATGTAAAAATTGCCGGTTTAATTTAAATTAACAAATGAAATACAATTAATAAATTATTTGTGATAAAATGCTTATGTAATCTCAATAGAGTATAAAAAATACCTGTGTTTATGCTTTCGCTGAAATGGTTTTCACAGTCGGGAATGCGCGATTTTAAAACCGGTCGACCCTCCTTTGAAATTGTTTGAATAACATTGGTACTTTGGTTAACTGAACGGCAGCAATTATCTTTAGATAGTCGAGTATATGATCTATTGTCCTCCAATTCATTCTGTCCGTTTGAGCTGCCGAGATCTTCTCTTGTTGTCTCTCGGGAGTTTGAAGGATTATTCAGATTTGTTAGATATGTCTCCAAAATATTGCCAAACTTTTCATCTGATTGAAGAGCCAAACTGTACCGTTTAGATGAATTATTCTGCAACTTGCATAAATTAAAAACATTAAATTTAATAAATTATTAATAAGGATAAATTCAATCTATCCGATATAATGCTTTTGCTATCCAATGCATTATTTAATATATACTGACTATATATACATATATATATATATATATATTCTTATAATTAGGAAAACACAAATAACAAAGTGGATAAAGGCCATTTATTTCGTGAATACTAATCATCTCTTATACAATCATACATATTTATACATTTTGGGTTTTCAATTGATTATGCTAGTGGTAACAAATCTGACTCGTTTTTACTGCTGTTTCTTGTTTTGGCTAGTTGGTGAGTGTGTATGCGTTTGTGTTTGTATGTATGCGTGTTTGCATGTAAAAAAAATATATATATATATATATACTGTATATATATATATATATATATATATATATATATATATATATATATATCCTTTTGATTGCGGGCCTTGATAAAATTCATTAAAATTAAAAATGAAAAGATATTTTATAGATAAAAAAACCGTTTCTTTCTCATAAACCTCTAAAATATTTCAAAATTATCAACTCTTTATATATCAATTGAAAGTCCAGTAGAAATAGAAAAATGTAAACTTGGAGAGAGAGTGAAATAAAGGCAGAACCAACCAATTGCGTGCAACGACTTCATGCCCGAACCTTCTACTTTTTCATGCATATATCCAGCCGTACTTTTTTTCAATAAAGCTTAATATGTCACAAATTCCTTCATGTTATTGAATTTGTTCCATACGTTACATTTAAGATAATTTCTAAATGCAATGACAGAAAGGAGTCATCCACATAGGAAGTATTATGGATAAACAAACTGCAGCCCGATTTATGCAAACCAAAGGAGCTTGTAGGAGCGTTGAACTTGAACTGAAGTCTAAGAACGCAGTTGATTGTTTCACCCATATTTCACCGTCTCCCCAAGTTTACAACTTTTGGTCTTGCAGATTAAATATAAAAGGATTTCAATTTGTAGATTCTTGAGAAGAATATGAGAGAGAAACGGTTTTTGAATCTGATCAAATTTCTTTTTCAGTTTGCACATGTAAATGATACTACGAACACATACACACACAAACATATATATATGTATATATATATATATATGTGTGTGTATCATATCAGGTGCAGTTTAGGGATAAATAACACAATTAAGCAGTTGTAAAGTGAGAACAAAACAATTTAAATAAACAATTATTCATTTTGACAGCGTATTTGAGAATGTACAGTTGGAGCATTATGTTAATTGTCAAAGACTCTGAACATATCTCTTTTAAGTCATCGCTAGGAAAATTAATGGTTGAAAGGCTAAAAATCTGATTTTTTATAAAAGATGCACGCAATTTTTCATTGAGAAGAAAATATATAACAAATAAATAAATATGTTAAGTTTAATAGAGTTTTAACGTCTACATCTACATAAGGCGAGCACATTTGCTAAGTTTCATCCATAAAGATTAATAGGATTGGTGTTTTTCTCAAGATCGCAAAATTAATTTAAGCAAATGTTATCACTACCCAATGAATTCAATTTCATACTTTCGAGTACAGGTAAACTATTATCGTTAGGTATGAAAACAAAGTGTTTTACGAATGCCACATGCATTCTAAAGTGCAGCTTGATAGACTTAATAAATGAGAAAATGGTTCACAAAATATTAATGATGCGAAAGTTTCTGCACTTTAAAAAATAAACTTTTAATAAAGGAACATTCCTCATATGTTCTCTGTCTGCTTAAAGTCTTCAATGGATATTTGACTTACCGAATGATTGTCAGTGGTAGACTTAACAAAGTATAGAACGTGGGTTTAAAGTAATTGGCGAAGCAACATTGAAGCGTTTAAACATATAATGTGGACTGCAATGGCTTACAAATATTTTGCAGTGGATTTAGCTTGCAATAGACTAGCCCATAATGGTTTCCTACCTATGAAAGAGACATTTTTGTTGTTGCCGTCTGCGTTTAATGTTAACCAAACGGATTTGTACCTGAGTTTAATCTTATCTAGACAGATGCAACAGATGACTGAAATCATGCTTGTCTCAATAAATACAAATATTTAAATCAAGTTTGCGGGCTTGATATAAGCACCAATCCCTCATTATAAAATCAATCGTAAAACAAGCAAACTACAGTCAGCCACGCGTACCTCACTCTGAGATATATATATATATATGTGTGTGTGTGTGTGTGTGTGTATTCACCTACTCAAATTTTTAATTTTTTTCAGGGGTAAATTAAAGAAATTATACAATATTTGAAAATAGTTTGAATACATAAATTTCTAATTTTATATTTTGTCACCTCAATGTACTGATATTAGAAGCTTAGTGACGGGTTCACTATCGTATCAGTTTCACCTGGGGCAATTATGGCACCCAGCTGCTTGCGGCATTTATATATAGGCTTGTGCGATGTCGAGGTCTAAATTTTTCTTCCTTCTCTGCGCGTTTCTTATCTAATCTGATCGGCTTGCAGGGCAATACCGAAACCAATGTTTCGCAGGTTTCATAACACAGTATTTTTCATAGTGTTTATTAAAAACGATATTAGTTATTATAATTTACAATTACTCAATTTTTTGTTAATAAGTGTAATCTGTAACTTTTATTATTATATGTAATATATCAAGATATCGCCTATTTTAATTCTTACATTTATTTCATTTCGTAAAAGGATTGTCTTAATTATATTCTTAATTTAAATCACATGTTGAGCTGAATTTTTCGTTTAATTCTCTAATGTATTTGCTTCTGCACGTGATAATATTACGGTTTTATAAAGTGCCACTTTTGAAATTGATTGGGTTTTGTCTTGGTTAAAGGTAAATAAGTTTTCGGTTCAAAACCAAGTTTAGTTAACTATTGGCGAGCAAGTTATCGACTCCGCGTGTGCTAGATTCAGCCTAAAGTGAACATCTGTCTTGTATATTGCATTAGCTTTACTTACATTACATTATTGATTATCGATTTTTTATCCATCTGCTTAGTTATGAGCAATGCTACTGTTATCTGACGTAGACAAAGTACTTTTCAGTTCTACACAATTTTATGGAGTTTTTAACAATTTTTCTAGTTTATGTATGTTAAACTGCTTTTAGTCCGTTCTATAAAGCTACTGTTTCATCCTCATTCAATCAATTAGAGAAATGGTTAGAATGAGTAAAGAGACTGAAATTTGGCTTTCAGCGTGCATGGAAAATTTTCGCTTCTAGATCATTGGCCTTAGCATATCTTTCCGATATCTCTATCGTGATTGATATGGGTAATTATCCTAGATATTGCAAATGACGAAGGACTGTCTACATTTAAATTGGACAAGAATGGGTTCAATTTATACACGGAAAGCATTTTCAAATCAATGATAAGATGCTGCTTACGGTATTGATCGGGTAAAACACAGGGTACCGTTATTGATGGAATTGTTTACCTTTAAGTGAAACTACCTATTTCGTTGAAGAATCGGATCACATAATCTATCAATGATTGAGCGGGTGGTGGTAAAGATTCATTAAATCAAATTTACGAGCTTGAAGTAGACACAAATCCCAGTTTATTTAACCAGCCATAGAACAAAATAGCAAAACCACCCTCAATCACGTGAGACCGAAGTTAGTTTAGCTATATATATATATATTCATTGTACCCTTCCTGTGTGCAAAAACAAAAAGAAATTTTATCAGATATGAGAAATATTTCTTTTCGC
Organism: Eudiplozoon nipponicum; assembly: GCA_029291075.1. NCBI lineage: Eukaryota > Metazoa > Platyhelminthes > Monogenea > Mazocraeidea > Diplozoidae > Eudiplozoon > Eudiplozoon nipponicum. Next base: position 29,561 of record JAQBSW010007301.1, read on the forward strand.
ATTGCCTTCTCAAATATCTACTAATGAACATATCTTTATATATAAATTGGAAAGCAAAACAAGATAGAAATATGTGAACATAGAGAGAGTGTGAAAAACAGAAACCAATCAAATTGTGGATGTGACGCACGCAATTTGATGGTTTCCGTTTTTCACACTCTCTCTATTTTCACATATTTCTATCTTGTTTTGATTTCCAATTTATATAAAGATATGTTCATTAGTAGATATTTGAGAAGACAATGCGAAAAAAATGGTTCTTACATCTGACAAAATTTCATTTTGTTTTTGCTCACAGGAAGGGTACAATGAATTTTATTAAAGCTCGTATTTCAAAAGAATATATATATATATATATATATATATATATATATATATATATATATATATATAATATAAATCTACATATTATGCAATCCATTACAGTAAATTCACTATTGGAAAATTAGAGCCTCTCATTTTGAGAGAGATTATTGTAGTTTATCTCCAAATATTAAATTCTAGTGTCTACGGAATTGTTGAAACAACACTATAGGGAAACACGGTTGTATGAAGATTGTGTTCTAGGAAAATAGGAAAGCACTCCAAGTTCAAATTATATTGTGGAATTTGGTGAATAACTAAATAAGATCCTAATAAAGATGAAACCGATATACATGATAAATTGCAGTTTTCCCCTTATGCACTATTTCTATGAGAATGACAGCAGAGAAAGATTAAAATTTGAATTTATAATTCCATTTTTTGAATATATATATATATATATATATATATATATATATATATATATATATATATATGTAAATTATATTGCCCCATGCTATATATTTTCCGAAAAATTATTTCTGAATTTACTTGCTTAAAACTTACATTGTGTTCCGGACTTTTCTCCGTTTTGCTATGTGCCAAATTTACTGAAAAACAAATTGGAAGGAAAAAATTATTCAACTAAATGCTAATTTTCATAATAATCTCAATGCGTCTAAGAATAATCGCTTTTAGAAGACAATTTTTAAATTGTGAATTTGATTAATAATATTTTTCACGAAAGTACTAGAATTTATTCTCGGGGCACAGCTGGCGAACTTACATTTTCCAACGTTGTTCTGAAATTCGCAATCGCTACGGGCTCCTCTCATTTTTGCAAACCATTTCCCCGTGAACAGGCTGTCTCGGCTTTTAAGGAATATAAAAGGTGTTAAATAGTTAAACAAAGAATATATTTTAGAGTTAGCCTCAAAAGTGAAATGTTCTCTACAGTACGTATAATCAGCTTAATGCATTTTAACTATGTAGAATAGAAATATATTTGGTTGCGGTTGATTAACAATGGTATATTTCAATATATGGACAAATTTCAAGTTTGCGAGCTTTAAGTAAACACTAATCCCATTGTATTTAAATAGTCATTAGACAACATAGCAAAATTGCACAGGTTTTTCCGAGTGGTTTGTATTTATTTCTATTTCTCTCCATTTCTCATAAATGTTACTTATTATTTAGTATTTCAAGTAGGCATATTTTTAAGTTGCCCTCCGGACTACTTTAATTGACATTGAACTTTCAGTCAATTTTTTCCGTTTATATAAAGGAAATTGTAGCTACCACTTTGGTCCCATTATCTGGCCGAACAAATATAAGGGATGGGGCCTAGTGCCAGCTAGTAATGATGAACCTTCTGTAAGCAAAATGCGCATGAGTGCATACAACGGGGCTCCTATTATGATAAATTGTGCAAATCCTAAAATAATATTTGATCTAATTCTATATTTATACGTTTCATTTATCTGTCGTTATTGTGAGTTCCACCAGATTAACAACTGTATGTGTCATTTGATAAAAAAGAAATCGAAATTTTAAAAAATGCAGTGTCGTCAGATTAAAATAAGTTTGCGACATCAATTTCATTAAATATAAATTTCACTGTATAAATATTAAATTCAATATTTCTTTCTCGAGTAGACTGTTGTCTGCTCTATAATGACAGATTGGGGTTGCTTAACTGGACCTTTAATACAAAATAGGTGCCACAGTGGCTCCCCCTGAATTAAAGCGTAATCAAAAACTTGAGTAAGAATATAAATGGAAATTTTGTGCAGAGTTAGGCAGGGCGACTCTGTGGTAGCCGTCACGATTACGTATCAGAGGTGTCGGAGTTCAAATTATGTTCACATTAAAGACTTTCCAAAACTTGAAGACTTCTTATTTGAAACGAAACCCTTCTACTAGATTAATCTAGTTTTATACATTAAACGATGCCAAATTTATGCTGAAAAATGTTTATAGAATAGAATTGGCGTTTCATGTAGGTAAGCAAACTTGATTTAAATCATTGCTATCATGGCCCGCGCAATCAATAGTCGTTTGTTTAATCGAATTTAAGCATTACATATAGTTCATTTGCTCTGAGAACGCACATGTCTATCGTAAAATAAACAAAAAACATATTTCTTAAAAGTTAAATACTGTTTGTTGCGGAGAACTAATATATATGCAAGTATGTATTAGGTGTTGCGAACCTAGTATCAAATTAGCACGAAACGAATGTGTATGAGATTATACTTTCCGTTCATGCTGCCTTTGGTTTTTCCTTCTTGTCAAAACTGAACTTATTTATTACTAGGTTCGCAACACCCAATACATACTTGCATATATATTAGCTCTCTGCAACAAACAGTATTTAACCGTTATATATTGAATTGAATGCTTATCGCGAAATGTGATAACTGATATCGATCAAGGCCCGAGTGTATGGATTTACTATATTAACAGGTGATCAGAAATTGTTGAAATTCTCAATTTCGGTGAATTAAAGCATAAATTGATATCCCTCATGTTGGTACCGTGTACCGACTCGGAAACCACAGTGTTAGTACCATGTTGGTATCAGTTACTAACACAATAGTCATAGTGTTAGTATCCTTTACAGACTCGGTATATATATTATATAGTGTGAGTTAGCGTTGAAGTCGCTTTGTCGTTGACTTCACGAGTTATGTTAGCTCTCACTATTACAGGTTTACACATTCGTCTAGGAGATTGTACCGTCCTATTATCCCACATTCCTCTACCAAATATATTGTGGTTAAAGGGCGTAATACCGGCTCCTACTGATGAGTCGCCAGTAAGCACGAAACGAATGTGCATGAGATTATACTTTCCATTCATGCTGACTTTGGTTTATCCTTCTGATCAAAACTGAACTAATTTGTTACTAGGTTCGCAACACCTAATACATACTTGCATATTTCTCAATACGTGGTTTTATACAAAAATAGATGTACAAGTTTATAATAAGTTGTAAATTTTAATCTGGTTACTGTCCAAAGTTTGACGTGAACAGCGTTGAAACCGGACACAATAGCTTCGGAGTCTAAAACTCTATCCAGTGGTCCACTCGTGCCGCAAACTACACGCGCTTTGAAATAACATTCTTTTTATGTTACTGGTTAGCCTTTAATTCAGGTTGAGCATTTTTAAGAGCTATTAAGACCTGAAATTATGACAAGCGACCTCCAACCTCTCAGTATGCGATAGACACCATTTTATCTCAAGAAATAAAAATTATTTGAATGTTATGTATGCCATCAAAGTGGTATTGTGTCTAATTTATAGTGATAGATGACTCGTTTAGATTTTAGGTCGTAAGTCTTTGAATAGGTTCTATCTGAAGGATGGGTAAAGAAGAAAAATAGGTTTATATGGCTTCGAACTGTGTTTAGTATGTGGAAAAGGTGGAAGAATGCCTAGATTAATAGATTCAAAGGAAAACGTGTCGCAATTCGTGACCTGTCCGCGAAAATTTCTATACTGTACTTAAAAAGATCAAATTTTTGCAAAATATACATACAAAATGTATTGCCTACTATTGTCAGTATTAGCAATTATAAAAGTCAGAATTTATTAATCAATTCGGTATATGATAACTTGAATTATCTTTAACCTGACGACATTTTCAATTTCAATTTTTTTGCTTTTCACGGCTATATTGCGGGCAATATCCACGATAATATTTGTTCAAAGACAATTTATAAATCCCTTAAATGAACCAAATCTTGTGTTTAATATATCCCTTAACACACACACACACACACACACATATATATATATATATATATATATATATATATATATCTTTTTAATTTTCGAGCCTAATGAGACTGTCCATCATTTATTGTACAAGAATACATATAAAAAAGTTCTAAAAATTTAAATTTGGATATTGCACATGGTTGGTGTGAAGTTGTTTGGAGTATGGTTTTAGCCGCTTTCCGGTAAAGTGTCTAAGATTAATTTTAAATTAAAACAGATTGGCTGTGTAGCATAATCCGTAATGATTTACTGAAATATTGGCTTGCCTCGATGTCATCTAATTGGCTGAAATTGTATTGCATAAATCCGCTGGCATATTTGTCTTTATACAATGTTATTAATGTTTTTCTACGACTAAGTATGTTTGCTCATATAAACAGATCGCACGTATTCGAGTATTAGGCATCGTAATATGAATCTTTTATGGGGACTGATTCATTTTTAGTGGAAGTGTAATGGGACACGAAAAGCATCCTCCTCAAATTCGTCAATACAATGCTGATATGTGTACGTTTAATCTCTTCTTTGATTTTATAACTCTAATTTGCTCCACAGAATTAAAAAATGGCAGAAATTTTATTGGGATATGAATGTGCCATGATTATCTGTATTTATACCCGAAATCATATTGGCCAAAAAATTTAATCCCCCATTATTATTGTAAAGGAAAAAACGAAACACAATTTTTACAAAATATTATGCTACAAATATGTGTGAAAAATACGTTTGATTCCAAAGGCGGATCTTCACAAATACATCGGAAATATATAAATAAATGTCAAGCTTAACATGAGTTGGAAGTGTAAAAGCTGCAAGCGAATATCAATATATTACGTCAAAGTTCACATTTTGCGCTAAAGAAATAAATAACTGCTCAAGCAGAGCAGATTATTAAACATATTATCCTGAAAAATGGTTTAATCAATAAACCTTGGCAGTAGTAAAATTTGACGTATAGGTAAGGCTATTTAACATCTGGAAGATAATAAATTTATCTGTTTAAGAAAGCTAGTTCCTAATATTATTTCTCAAGAGAACAAAGGATAACGTATTGCAATATTTCAAATGCATTTATTTGCAAAAGCCAAACGATGTTTATATCATTCTCGTTGAGCTTATATATATATATGGATTTCATTAAACAAAAAATACAATTATGCATATAATGAGACTGGCGTTCATTTAAAGATCGCAACCTACATTTCATTCATTTTTATCACCGCTCGCAAAATGTTTGTTTAAGTAATGCTTAAATGTTCTTTTTCCTTACGCAGCGCTATTATTTATTATCCTTTTCCGCATTTTTCTTGTGCGGGACAATTGATAGCACTCGTCGATCGGTAAAATCTTGACTGCTTTACATTTCCAGGAGCACAGTTTATTTTGTCATTGCTTCATGGGTTCATATTTGTACCTTTACTCTGATGCCGTCCATAATATGCTTCTCTGAAAATGACGTTCGAACCATGTTTGTTTAATTATTCACTCAGCTCGACTCGAGGCTATATCGTGCAAGGTTTCCAACCAAGAAGTTTGATGCTCCCGTAGACCACATCCGGACAGGCGATTGTGTTCCATATTACCCGATCTGAGTGTAGTTGACTAATGTTGTTTCTGCCATGACAAAGTCTGGAGATCTGCATTCCTATCGTCATCCGGTGCAAGGTAAAAGCAAAACATGAACCGAGCCAACGTAGTTGATGTAGCCTTATTTGTCTTTCGAAGGAGGAGCACTTGTTTGCCAATCCAAAAAATCTACGAATGGCAGCGTTGGATATTCGTTGATGTTAACCTATATGTGCTGTTTCTCAAACAATGATGGCCAATTGCGTGTAGGCGTATAAAATCATCATCTCTAAGTGGCCTTGTCTCACTAGTGAATAACAAAACTTCACGTATAGATGCATTATAAATCGATAGAGCTACTAAGGTATGGAAACATGTCAACTACGTTCAGATCTTAACTTAACCGTCGCGGAGATAGAGGGAGTGATTGGCGATCTTTAATAACTATCACACGTTTAGACGGTGCCAATGACACACGGAAAGGTAGAAGAATGACAGCTAATCGATTCAAGGCGTCCTGAGCAGAATCTAGATTGTCCATTAATAATAAAGAACCGTTTGAATAGTCAAGATCAACTATTCGACCACCCGGAAGAACCTGGTTACTCCCTTCGTGAACGTATTCAAAATTGTTGATCATAATAGCATCTATTACAAACTTGAACAAAAATGTGGAAATTTGAGAGCTTTGACGAACACCACCGATAGTATTTATGTTGTGTGTTACTTCGATGTGGGCCTTATCAGTACCAATATTGTTTGTGAAGAGAGGGCGTATAATGTTTACAAATTTGGTGGGCATACCAGTTTTCGATGGAAAATCGAATAGAAATTTGAGATCGACTGCGTCAAATGCTTTCTTGAAGCCTAGAAAGGCGGCTATTGTGGGACGGTGCAATACACGTCGCTGTTCAAGAACTAGCCGTAAGATCAAGATGTTATCTATACAACATAGTTCTGACCAGAATCCGGCTTATTCTTCCTTAGTATTTGATTCACGCAAAGCGCTAATACGGCGTAAGATAATGGACGAAGATAGGCTAGACACGATTGGAGGCTTCACATGAACCGGAATGAAATGGTTGTGCTCCAATAGACCCGACACGTTCCATACTAACATTCTTGGGCTAACAAGATTTCGCCCGCCGGTCGTCAGGCTGCAATTTCTATGGTTACGGACCCATATTCATTAAAATAAAAATGTTTTTTACGGATGCTAATTGACTCTCACCAAGCAGGCGGTACGGTCTCCTCACGAGGTAAGATTGTATTCTGTTTTACTAACCCTGATGGCTGCCCGAGATTAATGTTCTACACTGATCGCTGAAATGCTCAGCCGAGCCATTATAACTACGTATTTTATAGGTTATTAGATGGTTGTTGCTATCCTTTATATTTTCACTAAATTTTAATTTTCTCGGACCTGTTGCGCCACTAATTTTTAACCTGATACAAATACTACTTTTAACCCTTTGGCCATTCGTGTCCAAAAGGATTCAAGAGCGACTTTTAAACTATGCTTAAGATGGCGTCTTACTAAACTACGAGTAACATTTTAAGCAGAACTGGCTGAAATATTGCGGCTAGTTTCTAGAATTATTATAGATTTTACAGAAACCCAATGTTAAATTCTATTGGAGCCCACAATGCCGTATACGGTAAAATCTGCATTGTGCTTAGTTAAAATTTCCTTCGTCCAAAGTAAAATATAATGTTTGCCATTAAAACTAGCTAACGTCGACAGTCGAATAATTTTACAATTTTTTTGGAAAGAGGGTCGATCGAGTTTTCTCACATTCATTTGAAGTGTAATTTTAGGTATTTTTCTGAAAAAATTAGTGCAAATCTGGAACGTATAAGTGCTGTGCCTTATTGACGTAAGATTTTCTAAACGAACAGCAATCCTGGATGCAACCTCGCAATCTATTACTAATTGCTTCATGATATATTTTATACCACCGCTTTCAGAAGATTGGAGGACGCCACGTGGCGCAACACCTAGCACTTTGTCTGAAGTTTGTGCTACTTAAGTATAACCTATGTTCCTCGCAGCTATCCTAAATGCGTTCACCATTATTTTTACGCAACAAGTTTAAACTGTATCTTCCACCTAAATGAATTTATACTTTATCTAAGCGTCACACATAACCAAGACTATATATGGATTTCTTGCTCTACGAGCTAAAGAGCCTAGACCGGAGTAAAATGGTCAATGTTTCGTCAGTACTGCGGTAGTTAGTAGCATATGCGAATAAAATCAAAACGCAACATTGATTCAGATTTCCGGTATAGAACTAAGTAAACATTTTTCAACGTGCCACACAAATTCGGCTGTTTAATGTGATCCATTCAGATAAGCAAGCTTCAGCTCGTAAACTAAAGATATAACCGACGCCCCATTTACCAGCTTGAGAAAACCCCTTACAACTATAGATGTGAAGCCAATAACGTGTAGATAGATATGGTGCACACAGTTCTGAAATGATGGTAGGATCTAGCAACCTGGTTTCAGATGCGCAGCATACATTGATTTCTTATTTAATTAATCTTCGCGTTGTTCAGCTTGTTTCATTGTTGACCTAACCTAGTTTTAACGAACGGTAGATTGAATGAACTATTTTACATATTTGGCAGTCCTATAATGAGCTCAATTATATGATCAACAACCACCATATTCATATCATTAAAAAGAGCGTTATTATTAGAATGAGTATCGAAAAGAGAATGTAAACAGCAGACTCAGCGGATAAGGTGATTAGTTTTATCCTGTACGACGGCTAATGCAGAATGGATTCATTGCAGTCCGTATTATCGTGGCCATACTTGAGCTGTAAAAGAACCTTAGGCCACCGTTTCCTAGTGGAGATGGTTTTTATTCAGTCTTCATAATTTTTGTTAATCTGCTGGCCAAGGTTGACGAGCTTTATCTGCCCTGACGCCAGTGCCCAAAGATTCCTTAATCAGCCGAAATCTGTCCATCGAATCTGACAAGTTACTTCTCATTCTGTCACTACCAACATAACACTAAGTGTTAATACGTAGTTAGACCAATCTCGAGGGTTCACATACAACGCGATAACGGCTACATCCATTAAGACCCACTAAGGTTCCTGGCCTCATTTCCAAGCTGATCAGCTAGTACCCACCGGTCAACAGATAGGAAACTTCTATGGTTATAACCGGTTTTACTGAGAATCATTAGCTTGTTACGAAATTATTAGTAGAGCTATCTATTTTGAAATGTGAATGACACGTTAGTTAAATTATTATATGACTTAGTAACAAATTATGATACACGCTGTTTAATTAAGCAAATTATTAAGTAACGGAACAAATTTTTACTTAAGTGCTCATTTAGCTGTTTAACTAATTGTCTTTTTTACGAGATAAAATGTAGATTAATTAAATCAATAGATAAAATTTTGATTAGCAATCATTAATTCTACGATGGTTGGTATTTGATGGTAGATTTGATATGTTGTCTGCTTGTTCAAAAATTGGATTGATTCAATTTAGAGTCATAAAACGTGGTTGAAATAACTGACTTTCAAACATGTGCATTGCTGTTTAATTTCACTGACTGAATGAATGAAGTATTGACAGATTTTTACCTATCGAATGAGCAAGAAAATTATAAAAACTGACTGGAGAAACAGTTAACTCTTTTCTTGGCATATTTTTGATCAAATGGAATAACTGAGTTAAACGTAGGATTGAAATCACGTTTGTGGACATGAAATATTTAAGAATGACGTTTTTCATGCAAAACAGTCCTAGGAGAAGGGAATACGTAATTTATAATAATTTTTTGTTCTACAATTAATTAAAAAATTCGAGAGGATAATATCTGAAATTCACTAATTGTTAGCACTTCTGATAATTTTATTCCTAATTTTTTAAGGGGTTTAATTTTTTTTAAATGAATTACGCACAGCTGAGTTAAAGAAATTTAGCACGACATTCGCGACCAATATTTGCTTGAAATAATTTTATTTATCTATGACGTTAAATTTATTAAAATATAATTTTTGCAATTTCATATGGTAACTGATGCAAATAATGTTAAATTGATTTTTTTAAGAATTAATTTTAATCTTATTTAATTAATTGACTTAGGAAATTGCGATTTTGCATTTGAACATAGTTCAAGAATTGCCAAATGCTGAAGCAAATATGAATTGTATATCAATTACAAAAGTGCACTTGAAGCGTAACAATCAGAGGTAACGGAAGCCTAAAATAATAACTTACAGCTCATAAAAACAAGCCAAACAAAATGTCTCCTTTGATTTGAATTGTTTTGTACAAGTGCGGCAACATTTATTCCCGCAAATAGAACAACAACTGATGAGAAAGGTAAACAGTGAAAGTTCGTTGCCACAGACGGCACAAATATCTCGGCTCATAAATAGCAGGGTTTCCGGTAACTCTGAGGTGTGGGTAGCCTGCAAAATTCGTTGTTTCGGCATTGAGATCTCATTGTTTGTGCTATTCTTGCGGTTCCGTGTATTGTCAGAATTCTTCAAGTATAGCCGGTTTTTGGCAGCGTGTGGATATGTAGAATTAGGGCAGTGCAGGCTTTCCATGCTCTTAAATGAGAGATCAAATTTAAAAAAATTTAAAAACAAAAGTTTGTGCCAATTATAACAGGTCTCCTTTATATACGGGTTAGTTTCAAAATTACATTTCACATATGAGCTTATAATTAACACACAAATTTAAATAGATATAAATTAAACGAGAAAAATGTTTATCCCATTAATTTTGATGACTAATTTTCGAATCGAATAAATATTTTGTACGGGACAAGTGAGTGCACACATAGGCTGCAAATGTGTTTTTCTTGTGAGTATGATGTCAACCCTAAGGATAGGTTTGGAAATGAAGTCTCAAAAAATCGGAAAATCTGGCTCCAACGTCATTTTACGACAAGCAGCTCATGGGCGGCTTCATGGTGAATGGACAAGTGAGAACCCACCAATCAATGCCAAGCACCAACTGTGCACCTGGAAATGTAAACGATTCAATATTTTAACGACCTACGTTTGCTATCAATGTTCAAGCTGCACTATATACGCCACTATATTACAGTTTGTATCACTGCATCCTTTATGGTTTCGGAGAATGTGCTATTGCATAAAAGTTTTCCATTTGAACCAGTGGACTGGTGCCTATATGAATCCAATAAGAAAGAGTCATGAAATTGGAACTAGATCTGGTCATTTTGTAATATCTCCACCATTGGTGGGAAATGTTGCGAGCAAGCTATTCTCTTTTTCAAAAATTTTCAAAATTTACAATCAATTGCCAAAGGGGCTTAGAGAAACGCCTCCATCTAAAATGTCTCTTAAATTTTTATCTACCAAACTAGAAAAAGTGTTCAATCCTGCTGATATTTTTAATTTTGATTATGATAATACTTTCTCGTGGTTAAATAAAAGACAGGATTAATTGTTTTCAAGCAGCATAACTTCTCGAGATTCTATCTTCAAGTTTTGCACTATTAAAACTGAAACGTTATGCATTACATATCATGTTAATCAACAATACATACAATCAATTATTAGTCATGGTTCCCCTTTTTGCATAATGTTACACTTGAATAATACATTAAATTTTTCTATTTTTGATGATGAATCTATCACTCTTTATAATCGAACTTTCTGATGCTGATAAATTGTACAGTACAACTAATTGCACATATTTATGTGATGTGATATGTTATTATATTGTACATTTTCTAATATTATTATTTGATGGAACACATGTGGTTTGAATCTAAATAAAGATATTCTATTCTATTCTATTCATTGTGTTGTTTTTCAATAAATGGAGGACGATTTGATGCTATAATCTCTAATATAAATGTGTACTGATGCAATAAAGTCAACGTTATGTAAAGACTTCGGCCGTGCAAATTCAAGTTATCTCACTATTTATAATATATAATGAAACTCAAATGGTGATCAACATTGTAGTTTTCAATATAAAGAACTTATATGGAGCACCACCCTAATGGCATTCAAAATACCGAGCCTGTTTGTGGCACCATCACAATTGTTTTGAAACTAACTTGCTTGTTACGAGTACCAATACAAATATTTTGAGGCCAAATTTCACCAAATAATAATAAATAAATAATAATAATACATTTATTTGGCATCAAAGGCCAACTGGCCCGACCATTGAAATAACAAATCAAGGGTAGGATATGTGGAGGTGAATGGAATTGTGACTAGCAAAGTATTTAATAGCAGGTTGAAGGAGTTGATGAAGGGAAAAGTTATCAATAACATCAAGATAATTCAATCTGGTGAAAAAAAATGTAAAAACAAAGTTCCGTATGACTAGACAAGATCAATTGGACTTACTTTACTTTACTGCGGCTGACTCCTTTTGGAGGATAAGCCGGCTCCACATTTCATGGAGTATCTTGGGAATTTGGTACAAGTGGTGTCCCCTCACCACCCGGCTTTTTGATCGAGGACGCACCTCTAGCCTGTTGCACATCCAAGCGCAGTCTGAAAGGCAGCA
>JAQBSW010007302.1:0-41747 GCA_029291075.1 Eudiplozoon nipponicum
TACAGTTAATAGAACTATGGTTACGTGGGCGGTGATAAGAATTTTTTATATCATGGTTGCGACATTGATGTAAACATCAGTCCATTATATAGATATAAACTAATTATTGCCTACTTTAGAAATTCAATTCATCCAGTAGACTTGTCGACCCTATTGCGAACCCTTCACGTACTGTGCAGAATTTGCCACGGACAGGGCTCGAACCGCTCTACTGGATGAATTTCTTTTTCAACATTTTACATTTCTTATTTTAAACTTGGTGATACTTAGTTTATGTATAGAATGTAACTGGTGTTTATATCAAATCACAAACTTGATTTAAATAAAAGTATATTAGGTTATCCCTACGTAGGATCAAGCATAAAATTTCAGATTAACGATTAATCTAAACATCAATATATTAAAAGCAAATTTAAGATATTAGATAGGATATAAAGAGTTAAGGGCTTAAGAAAAAAAGTCTTTGATCGGCTCCATTCGATTGCCCTCAACTTCTGCAGTGAGTTTGTAACTGAAATGATATATGGCTCCACTTTACGTGTTTCTGGTAACAGCCGACAGTTTGATTCGCAGTTGTCGTTTTACATTTAAATTCAAGTTTCCCGATCGATACGACCTACGCGTTAGATATCGGATAATAAATATGTGTATACCCACTTCACTGTCTGCTAAATGGTTCATTTCATTGATTTCATCCTGTAGAGCCGCAACTATGCTTTACCTCGAGGTACTGAATAAGAAATAAACTGGCTTAGAAGATAAATTACTTATTCATACTATATATATATATATATATATATATATATATATATATATATATATATATATATATATATATATAAAACCAACCTGCCGTTGCTATTTAATTCAATACCGCCAAATCAGATTGTATAACATTTCTCATATAATGTAAAATTTGGAATGGATATCTATATCTTCAGAGTGTAAGCGTTACTTACGTTTATCTATCTAAAGAAAAATAATATGACATACATATACGGAGATCTAGATGTCCTTCACTGTGGACATCACAAGAACCTATGCTTACAAAGTTTCTTCGTATCTTGCTAGCCTTAAGGCTTCTACAGAATATTCCACATTCCATTGTCCCTTGATTACGGGTGGTCACTATGTGGTGTTAACAGATTTACCGACCCATGCTGCAATTCTAGCCATTCGCTATAATTGCTTCTGTGACAAACTGTGCTCCAATGTAGGCAGGATATGTAAAGCAACGAAAATCCAGACAACTTAGGTTGGTATAAAACCGAAAACCACATTTTATGCACGGATTATCTAGCATAAAGGATGACGGCTGATAAATGCCGGCAGTTCTGCTTGCTGTCAACACTAGTCCAGATGTTAATAGAAAGCTGCGCTTCAAGAATAAAAGCAACATCCAGCAGATGGGTTTTATTTGGTATCTTAAGCAACCTCAATGGTGCCAGAAAGCTATAAACATATTTATTGATATTTAACCAAATTACCACTCGTGCACGAAACATGCATGCATACGAACAAGAGAGCTGAGTAATATTTTGATTACCTGATGTCTTCCACATCAATTTCGCCTTTCTTTTTCTTGTCCAGAGCACGAAACGCTTCCCGAAGCTCGCGCATTTCTTCCTCAGATTTCAGCTGATTGGCGAAAAGCTTAAGAAATTGATCCTTCTTAATTTGACCAGTAGCTGCAAAGTATTTTGTAACGCAAAACAATACATTTAAGAAATGTAAAAGCAAACGTGTTGCCAAAATACTTGTGATGCAATTCAATAAATGGAAATAGAACTAAAAGACAATTGTAAAAGGAGACTGGATGTATTTGGACATTCTTTAAGAATAAACACGAATTACACAGCTTTAAAAGATTAAAATAATAAAATATTCTACGAATAAATGTGTTAAAGAAACTGTTACCATAAATATACTGTGTGCGTTCTCTAACACACACACACACACATATATATAAATATATATATATACATATAATTACGATCAGCAATACATAAGTCGATATTAACCGACTATAAGAAGAAACAACAAACATTTTTAAAATAAAAAAAAACAAACAAGAAGTAATAATAGTATAAAGAATTAGAATTTAGACACAAACCTAAATATTATTAAATTAGAGCGATATACGCGGAGTACGATCTAGTTAACATGAGTATAATTATCTAGATAACGTATAGAAATTTGGTAGATTAAACTTCTAAAAGCAAAATTATGAACGTGTCAGATTTAGGGCAAAGCAACATGGACAATACAGCTTGATTGCGGTTTCGCTGTATTGCGTCAAAAGCACAACTAAACCTCACAGCTTACTCAGCACATCTAAAAAAATTACGTAAATGCTTCTACTAGAGATCTGAAACAGGATCGTCACAGAGCCCGACTCAATGCCATATCGTGTAGGGTTTCCGACCAAGAACTATGATGCGCACATGGAAACCACTCTGGCAAACGAGCAGGTCCCACACTACCAAAATTGAATGTGGTTGTCTTTGACTGTTTCTGCCATGTCAAAATCTGTCCACCTTGAATCTCAGGCCAAGTTGGCACTGGATTAGAGAACAGTGTTCTACTGTGTAATCGAATTTAGGGAATACGCTAAACGTGAATGAGTCAACAAAGTTTGTATAGCCTTATTTGATTGCCTCACGAAGAACACCATTAATGGACGATTCAAAAATACTTCTACGGATGTCAGCTCTGGGTAATCTTTGCAAATGTTTATACGCTTTGCTTCTCAAACAACGGTGGTCGAATGCTTGTAAGCATCTAAAGTCAACATCTGTAAGTGACAAAGTCCCACTAACGTTTAAAAGATTTCGTGTACATATGCGTTGTACACACGATATTTAAGTTGGAGTAAAAACTTGCCTTCCTCAATAAATAGCGGATGCTGCAGAAAATTACTCTAGTTTACACAATTCCCCCAGTCACCTCGTCAGTCATATTGTCCGAATATAGATAGAGCTGCCAAGACACGTACACCTGCTAACTAGGTCCAGATATTCAATTTCCATCCGCCGAGTTGAAATAAGTAGTGGGTTATTTTCTATATGAATTTTACATTCAGAGTGTGCGAATTTAATATCGAAATTCGGAACAATGGGTGTTAATTTAAGCAAAATGGCCTGATCAGAAACTTTATTGCCGAATAATACCACATCGTTAGGATCGATTAAACTACCGCCCAGGAGACCTCCGGCATCTGTATCCATAGCACAAGGAAAAGTATTCAATGTCTGCCCTTACCAGAAACCTACGTTTAACTAACAATGCACAGAGAATAAAACCAAGAAAAAAACGCTTCTTCCATAAAAAATAAAAATAAATCTTTTTAATAAAATATGTTTTGGTGCTTCTCACAACTACAGGTAATATGAGTATAATTTTTCGGATTACATACATACCGAACTGAACATGCCTTTATATTAAGCGGACTCAACAATTTTTACATTGTGTAAACGTACACGTGTTAGAACCGCATAACTGTATCAAATTTCTCTATCAAATATGTAATTAAACAACAGTGTATCGTCGAATTCATCCGATCAGAATCCGGCTATCAGGAAACCAATGCAAAAATAAGGCTAAATAACTTTTTCGTGGTGGTATTTGAAATAACGTGCTACAAGGTGTGTTATGCCAAAGAAATAAGTATGCCAGGCACCAGTTTTAATTTTATTTTGAAATCAATGTTGCAAATACTTTAAAATAATGCGCATCAGGAAACCTCTTTGGTAATGCAATTTACTGCTGAAAATCCTACTGACCACAAAGACTATTACAATGTAGTTTTTTTAGTAATAGGTCTACTATCTGGGAAAAATGAAATCTTCACCGCTCGAAACGATTGTAAAGTTACAAATGAAACAGGACCTATATTGAAACTCATGAATATGCTGTGCAATTGCACAACTTTTGACACTGCTTCTACCTTGTGTCTCGCCCATCGCAAGTTTTTAAAAAAACTATATACTCAATCGATTGCGTTGCAATAAAATCAAACGCACTTTTTATCGGCAACTGATTTGTACGTGCGATTAATTCCAACTCAACTGTACAACACGAAACTTAGTCCATATTCAGCCCATTGCTCTCTCACCTCTACAATTGAAACTGAAATATACCCTCTTTATATCATCTGTGCGTATAAAAATTCTTTGCTAAAATGTAACCACTACATGATTAAGAAATATGTGATGCAGTAACGGATTAACAAAAATGGATATGGTTCACAATAAAGCCAATCTCTATAAATTTGAATGGGCAGATTTTATAAATTCTATCAAACATTGGTTGCATGGGCGGTGAGAACCAATATTTATATCAAGATTTCGGTCTTGATGTAAACACCAGTCCCATATTGTGCATATATTGGTCAGTATAAACTAATTATTGTGTAATGTAGAAAAGAAATTCGTCCAGTAGACTGGCTTCGTCCTTATTGGACACTCTTGGCAAACTGTCCAGAATTATTCACGGACAAAGCTTGAAAGAGAGCACATCAGCTTCGGAGTGCGTTTCTCTAACCACAAAGCCATCCCACCACAAGCTACACAAAATTTTCAATAATACACTAACTAATGTTTCTGGGTTTGCCCTTTATTTTACGGGGAGCCTATATGGCATCTCTGTAGACCAAAATTTCCAACTAGCCACTTCCAAATTGTCGTCATAAAACAGACTCCACGCTACCCGAGTAAGTGGTATTGTATTGAACATTAATATATTTAAACGAGCATTGGTTGCGCGGGTGGTGATAACAGTTATTTAAATCAAGTTTGCAATCTTGATGTAAACACCAGTCTCGTCATACACATTTATTTTACAGGTTAAAATAATCATTGTGTAATGTAGAAAAGGAAATTCATCTAACAGACCAGTTTCATCCATATTGCAGGCAATACTTGATTGAGAAATTTTTAGTCGCTTTCCCGAAAAAGGGCATAATGCCTTTGTTAGTCGCCAAAATAAATTTATGTAAACTATCCATATCTTGCGTAATGTTTATATCTGGCCACTGGGCAAACATCATTTCATGACTCACTGCGTCTCACCGCCATCGAAAATTGATTTGCTTTAGATAATTTGCATAATTTAATGGTGCTCTTGTTTAATAGTGCTGGATTGCATTGTTTCTTTGATCCTCTTAAACCCATCGCACTGAAGACCTCAACACTACGTGTACTGTCCACTGAAAATTGTGATAGTCGACGTTTTGGAACTTCATTTCTGCCACAGACTCCGAAACAGACTTGCACAGGCTCGAGTTTTGTCCGCGGAAAAATTCTGGACAGTACTTGACGTGTTCCCCATTGAGGACGAAACCGGTCTATAAAATGAACTATCTTTTCTAGATACTAAAATGCTTATTTTGTACTGAAAAATGTATACTGAATAATGTATAATGGGATTAATGCTTGTATCAAGATCGCAAACTGGATTTAAATAATTAGTCCATAACGTTTAGATAGAAGATGCATAACTAAGCATAGGCTCTGCTTTCCCTATTGAAGCGGTGTTTCGTTTTGTATTTTCTATGTAAACATTCTTGATTATTTTATATCACAATATTTTTACAGTTAATCATTTGATAATATTGAAAAAAACAATTCTGTACAAAATATAATTTGCATTTCCAATCTGTTCTGGGAATTAATTTGATACTTATAAATATATATATGGCAGGTATATATATATATGGCATATGGCAGGTATATGGTTGGCAACTAGCACAAATGTGTTTTGCCGAATAGTTTGAAGTTAATGTATAAAGCACAAATATACTGATAATCTTCGTTTAATAATTTAACTTTATATTAAGATTTATGGCTAGGAGTAAAAAAATGCGAGAAATTTATTTTCTATACTTTTTCCTATTTCATAGTGTAATTTTCTATTGATTCATATTTTAAGCTTCAGATTCTGAAAAGTAATGATTTCCATATTTCCGCTCGTGTTTGCTGCGGAGGAACTAATTTTGTTTCACTTAATACTTGCATAAATTTAATGCAATTTGTTTATTTAGCATCACCATTGTTTGGCATAATAAATGAAAGTAACTAAGTAATAATTAATATTCACACACTGACGACCTTAAATTAATAGGATGCAACAAGTTCTGCTGTATTTACACCCATTGATACAGTTTGACGTTTCCTGGAAATTATCACCTCGGGGAGCCAGAGTTTGTTAATCTTTATTGTCATTTTTCCGATCGTAACGGAGGCGAACAAGATAAACACTGTGCTTTTCAGTGTGCAAGTGTATGTTTGTGTGTGCATTTATATATGTGTGTGTGTATGTGTGAAATGCTTCTCAGTGCGTGCAGAAAATTAGGCAAACATCAGAAGTGCACCGGAGGATTGCTTATGCAACTCCTTTTGCTCTTACTGATGATGATGATGACGATGATGGCGATGATTGGCAAAAATTGTTGACCTGAATTGAATAAATCAGGTCAACTCAGGTGACCTCATTATGTGCTTCTTAATGGCTGTACGTTCGTAACTAGTTGCAGAACGGCGATTGGCGCATGCCTTACCTGCGTGGCATCTTATACACACCATCAATATCACATATCAGTCTTACCAGTAAGGTAATAAAGTGTACTGTGCTTGTTTTAGTGCGTCTGTTTGCACGCAGACGTATGTTACAGAGTATACAAAAGAACATGGGCAAGGTTGAGTGCGCTGTTATATTTATATCGGAACAGTGGTGTATAACTGTTGGTATTTCATAGATTTCAGTCATACAGATAGTATTATTTCGTTCTTTCGGTTATTTGTTCATTGTATTCGAATTTGTTGGTGGTCGTAAAAATATGTAGACAAATCAGTTAAGACAAAGGTGAAAAACCGCAAAACGTAATATGCGGTAAATTGATTTCTAATATTTTATTACCTTGACCCAACTGTAGAATAATACTTATAAATATACGAAATGGGCATAAGTATTTATTGTATAAACAAACAATGCATAAACTGATCCAATCAGGCAGCTTGGACCTGTCATTATAAAACAATGACCCTGCCGATTGAGAATGTGATATTGCAATGTGATCTTCTGGCAAAATTTAAATACACGTATGATTTGCTTTTCGTTTGTATACGAGATTTGAAAAAAATTTGGAACCATTCCTTTATGCAAAATCAAAGAAGAAATCCTTCCATTTAGAATTATCAATTGTTTCTCCTCAGGGTTTGACAAATGGTTATATTTCAATATTATCAAAAGGCCAACTAAAAAGTAAATTTTAACTCTGTGTGTGAGAGAGAATGGGAGATTGAGAGTGTGAAATGGATTAATTTTCCAATCATATACCCTACATATAACTTAAACTCAATTCCAGAACATGATTTTCTGCTAGAATATATCGATCTGAAAACCGTTGCAGGGTGGATCTGTGGTTGGAGCACCAGACTTTGAAGCAGATGTTTCCAGATTCGAGCGCTGTCCGCGGAAAAATTCTGGACAATACGTAAAGAGTTCCCAATAAAGACAAAATCGGTCTACTGAAAAATGTGAGGAGTGTGCATTAGAGTGGTACAGTGGATAGAGACGCAGAATTCGATACAGATGCGCTCCAGTTGCAAACTTGACCACGGCAAATTTGGGACATTACTTGAATAATTTCA
Organism: Eudiplozoon nipponicum; assembly: GCA_029291075.1. NCBI lineage: Eukaryota > Metazoa > Platyhelminthes > Monogenea > Mazocraeidea > Diplozoidae > Eudiplozoon > Eudiplozoon nipponicum. Next base: position 7,650 of record JAQBSW010007302.1, read on the forward strand.
AATAAGAACAAAACACGTATATTGAATATTTTGACGAATGTTTGCGTTAGGGTTCTGCAGTGAACAGAGTTATAGAATTCGAAGTATTTATGCCTCATTGGGAAACTGGTTCGCACAAATGAATAACTCCCATTAAGGACGAAACCGGTCTATTACAAAATGTGTGGAGTGTACGATAGGGTGGCTTTGTGGTTAGGGCAACAGACTTCGAGGTAGACGTGCCTAGGTTGAAAACCTGTCCACGGCAAATTCTGAACAATACGTGAAAAGTTACAAATAAAGACGAAACCGGTGTAATTACAATTGTGTGGAGTGTGCGATAGGCAGATGCAATGGATAGATAAATAGAATTCGAAACAAATATGGCTCGTTTGGAGACTTTTCCGCGCAAATTATGGTCGGTACATGAATATATCCCACTAAGAACTCAACCTTACTACTGAAAATGTTGAAGAATATGTGCGATATGGTGTTGCAGTGGACGGAGTCATAGAATTCGAAGCCAATATGCCCCGGTTGGAATCTTGCCCGCGGCAAATTCTGTATAGTACTTGAATAATTTCAAATATGGACAAACCGGTCTACTTAATATTGTGTGGAGTCTGCGATAAGGTGACTGTGAATACGAACAGACCTCGAAGTAGACGTGCCCAGGTTCGAGCTCCGTCCGTGGCAAATTCTCGACAATTCTTAAACAGCTTCTTCTAAGGACGAAAACGGTCTACGGTGTGGAGTTTGTGATACGGCGATGTAATGGATAGAGTCATAAAATACCAGGTAAATGTGACCTGTTTGGAGACATGTTTGCCCGGAAAATCTGTACTGTACATGAATAATTCGCAATAACGACGAAACCATTTTACTGAAAATTGTATGGTGTATGCGATAGAGTACCTCGGTGGTTAGAGCAACTGACACTGAAGCGGATGTGCCCATGTTCGAGCCCAGTCCGCGGCAAAGTTTTCAGCAATTCTTAAACGCTTCTCCATAAGGACGAAACCAATCTACTGAAAATTGTGTGAGGTATGCGATGCAGTTGAGAGAGAGACATAGAACTCGAAGTAAATTTACTCTGGTTGGAGACCTGTCCGAGGCAGAATTTGGAGAATTACTTTGAGTTTCCTACGAAGACTAAGCCAGTCTACAAGATGTATTGCCTTCGCTAACTTATACAATGCTTAGATTACACTGACCGATATATTTGTATTGAGATTGGTGTTTATATCAAGCACGCAAACTTCACATAAACAAATGTGTTTTTGTTGTGGATTATGGCGGTTTATTCCGACAAGAATCCAATACAAATTACAATATTTCTGTCCAATCTGTGTCTTTATTTGATTATGTAAATGTGAACTATTCTGATATTCAGCTTGACTTTTATTTCTTTTTGATGGTTGTTATATTTCTGTGTGCGTGTACGGTTTATATTTTTTTATTGTATTTTAAAATGATGCTTGATATCTGGTTTTTCATGTCATAGTGGATTGGGTTTTTACCAGTATTTCACTTGTAGGTGTGTAGGAATGTTCTTTCTCCATAAGCGGTATTTCGTAGTGCATCGTCCATGAGTTTTTATTTGCCCCCCCCCTTCTTTAGTAACAGCACAGGTTGAGTGTATTTCAATGTTGATCGTTCATATATTTGTTAAATTTTATTGTTGTTAATTTTGATAGTGATGCTGCTTGCGCAACTGTTTTAACTTCAGTTAGTTGTTCTAGTGAGTGTTCATGCTTACGTTGCTACACGAAAATTATTTTTTGTTTAAACTCAATATTTTGCGGTGTGTAAGCATTCAGGTTATTTGTTTGTGTGATTCCTCAAAGGCTTCTCCGATGCGGCCTATTATGTCAGTGATCATCGCACCGCCACATAAACTGGTTTAAATTCTGAGCATTCTACTCCAACCACCGCAAAATGTCATACACGCAAACACGAACAAGGACTTATTCGAGCTAACTGATGAACTAAAATGAAAAGCATTCAAGAAAAACAGATGGGTTCACTTCCTGTTTCACCATTATTTACAAGCATTTCAATAACAAAATAACGACTATATTGTGTGACCTGGTTCAGTATCATTTTCGAGATTTTCTATCAGAGACGCTTGTCCTCAAAAACCTCAGAATAGCAAGTGTAAGAAACATTAATATAAATTTGGAGGTAAATTTTTCCGATCATTTAATCGCGAAGCTATCAGAGGCTGCATAGATCCTCTCCTGACTGTAGTATATATGAGATATCTTCAGCAAACGAGCATGAAAAACATAAGTGACCTGTGTGTATTTAAAAAAAGGTATGTAGATAATCAATTATTGGTCATGCCAGAGGCAGCAGACTCCGTCAAAATCACGAGACAAGCCAATGAAGCCGATCAAAATATAAAATTCACCCTCGATGTATAGACAGACACCTCTGTCCCTTTCTTGGATATTAAACTCATTCGAGAAGAAAATGGTGTTTTGACACTGACAATACATAGAAAATCTACTTTTACTGGGAAATTAAATCATTACAACAGCATCGTGACAAAATTTCGAAAAATTAAACCCAATTAAATACCCAGCAAACCCAAGGAGGATCTGCACTGAACACAAGATCGAAGAAGTGCTAGGCTACCTAAGGAATCATTTGCGAATGAACAACTACTCGGAGCTCTTCATAGATGTCAGATCACGTCCAATTCGTACTTAAGAGGATACGTCAAAATTATTTTCTGAAACTTATAATTTAGAAACGATTAAATGGCCTGAATAATAGCACGACAATTAAATCGAAACACTAAGACGAATGTCCTTGGTGAAAAATTTAACATCACATTCAGCTCATTGAGAATCATGAGGTTGGATGCCAAAAATCAATTGCCTATTCTCTCTAAATCCTTAATTGTCTATAAGTTTTCCTGTGCGTGCGGTAGCATGTAAATTGTACATACGAAGAAGCAATTGATCAACAGAATTCAAAAGTATTTACCGCAGAAATTGATTTAAAAAATCTTGGCACCATCAGGAAAATTAACTTTCTCAGATTTTATATATGAAAAGAGGGACCCAGATACTTTGACTAAAAGACCGAAATGTTATTATATATATATGGCTTATTACATAAAACATAAGCATCCAGCCTAAACGTTCAAAATTATATTTTACTGACTGCAGCTGTGCAACTGTTGTTGTGCAACTGTCTGAATACTATGGGATTAGTGTTTATTCCATGCTCACTTACTTGATTTAAAGAAATATATTTTGCAAGACTACCTACAAGGCACATAAAATAACTAAAATTTGCTAGCATCCAGAGAAGCCCGAACACACAATACACCTGCGTTAATAAACATTCCGTCGGATTGACAACAGACAGATTTAAAAACTACTGCACAAACGGCGTCATTTTTAACATTATCAGTGTCAGAAATTGTACAACAACATGAAGGATCAACACTTCCATCTGCACACACTGTGTTGCATCTAATTTAACAAAATAAAACTCAAGAATAAGACAATACGAATGACAACCGTGTAAAACACTGTATTCGTATACAGAAAGGCCAACAAAGTGAACACTTGGTCAAAGCTCACTCCACCAATACAGGAATAACCAGATCTCAAACATCACTCTGTAACACAATAAGAAGGACAACTATACGCACACAATCACGCTTACCGACACACCTATAAGAATTCACAAATGAACTCGCAATAAACAGTAAAATTAAAATTCAGACCGCTTGTCATGTATTTTATCCACTGAAAACCCAGAGCGTATATAAATGAAAAATTGCAATGTGTAGTTGACTATTCTCAAAATAACTCACTACAATAAACATACACCTAGTAATATTTACTTGTCCCACATTCTTTGCGAAAATATATAATGGGTATATGGCGTAGTACCGGTAGCTACTGATGAGTCGCCAGTAAGCACGAAACGCATGCATATATAAGATTATATCATTTGTTCCTTCGTAATTTGATATATCTTTCTTGTCTTATTTTAACTAATTTGTTAAAAGGTACGCAATACCAAATGAAAACTTGCATGTGCAACAGTTCTCTGCAGGGAAGCAGTACATAAACTTGCACTTCGTTATGAGATGGGTTTTCTCTTCCTAATAAAATATTTTTTGCAATATATATACACACATATATATATATAAAGGATATATATATATTGTCAGTATCATCTAATAATTGCAATAGCTAGTGTTATATAATTCATCCATTTAGCTGGTTTTGTACTTATTGGGAACAGTTCAAGTACCATCCAGGTTTTGATGACAATAAACCTCACATACAAAGACGTCTATCATTGAAATAGTATAAAAATGCTGATGTCTACACACACAGATAGTCAAGAACACTTGCAACAATCAAACGCACCACGAGATGAAGAGTAAGTCTGTGTTTTGACGACAATCTAAAGATAAACGAATGTCACACGTATGCAACACAGAAACAGAATTTGAAGACCGCGGTAGATATGCCAGATTAAATGATGAATAAATTTAAATAAAAAATAAAAACGTATCATCAGTCGAAAACTCCTAGCCCAATGTTCAATATGGCATTGCTATTTAGCGGAAAAACTATATTAGTGCAATCAGATATATGAAGTATTTGGAGTTAGGGATTAGAATTCTAATAAATGATCAAACATATTCGGCTTTATTCTTCCAAACATTTTTAATTATTCTTTTTAAACGACTTCAGGTATATTTTATAAATTGCTTTTATGTGTTCACTTAATAATAATTCAGTTAAACTTTAATTCTCCTCATAAGAATTTCTTTATTGTTCTTCCAAATTCGAGCTCTGGATTATCCACTTCTGCGTTATATCATTTCGAGATCACTTTAGCTATCTATTTCCATTTTTTTATTTCAATGTTTTCCAATTCAGTATGTCTTCCAACAATTTTATTGTTTCCGTGATTACTTGCAGGTCTAAAAGAAACATGTTGCGCGACAGGGAATAGATTATTTACCTTATTTTTGGACTGCGTACCGAATTGTTTGAATCCACTGTCATCATGATTTCGCCATATATCTAGTGAGTTGTTAGTAATTGTCATTAAATCACTGTAACCTCATTTCGAAGAGTGTACACATGCAGACAAACACACAAACTAATTTGATATACACTTACCCAGTAAAAAACAAGTTATGCTTAAGAGATCTAACAAAAAGTATAAATGGGGCAGTTTAAACTAAAATTTTCCAATGGACATACTGATTGTCATTTGTGTGTGATGTGCTTTCCATTGAAAAAGGCCTCCATATCCGGAAGCCGAAATATATGGCAAAATCATGGTGACAGTGGATTCAAACAATTCGGTACGCAATCCGAAAATGAGGTAAATTACTTGCAGGTTCTTCAATTAATTAACTGAAGGCCAGTTCCACTTACTTTATTATTAACTAAAACTTTGTAAGCCAACATCATACAGCCTTACTGTTTAACTAGTTTTAATTAAATTATGTCTCGATCAACATGATGGTGTCAATTGGTGGCTAAAACAAATGACCGCTGACCACTGGAATGTGAAGGAAACAACAAAACACAGAAAACTGTTTGGAAGACCTCTGCGCTGATTGACGATGGTTCATTTCATTAGATAAAATTCTTTTGTGTGTAAATAGATTGCAATAAAGGTGATATTGTTTTGTGAAAAATTGCAAAGCCGGATATTTCAAGACAAACTAAATTGTTTTTTTACTAACACTTAGGATGACTCTGTAATAACAAGGTGCTTCAATATATGAGAGGGTAGGAGGGAAGTGAAAACACAAAAATATGCCTGGTTAAATGATAAAAATTTCTTAAAATAAAAAGCTAAATCAAGATATAAAATGAAATAAATGATCGTCAGATAAGAAAATTATGAAAATTACTTGACCGTAAAATGAGAAGAGAGAAACTGATAATCATACCATTTAATAATGGCTCAATTCACTAACAGCCCTAAATTTGTATAAAAAGTAAGAAAAAAGTTAAAGAATTGAATCTGAAAAAAATATCAATAAATAATCTTTCAATAATTGACTAACTAGTGATAAGTATATATGACCATTTATAAGATAATCTTAACATAATATTTTTAATCATCCACTAGAGCTAGCTTCAGATAACGATTCGTAAAAATGTATTTTCCTAAAATTAGTTAATATTGTGGTCCGAATCCAATCTAATGACTTTTGTATCGTTGTTTCATTTATAATAATTTTGTGAATGATTTCCAATAGATTTCCTAATCAATTTTGTCATCCTGTTACGGCTACATATCTCTATGCGTCTGCTGTGATCTCAGTTACTATTATGTCCAAACACCATCACATGTCGAGAAAGATCATATTTAACAACATGTCCATATTAACATGTGGTTCGATGTTCTTTTCTTCTTACCTTGATTGGGCGCATGGTTTCACCAACATATATTAGACTACAGCCTTTGCATTGGATTTTATACAATTTTGATGTACTTATGGATTCAAGATTTTCCTTTAAGTTGAGGAGTCTATTGCCTATGGTAAATAACGATCAAAAAATGTTTATATATTGCATATTATAGCTATGGATCTCACGTTGCTGATAAGGTTTGAGTCTGATTATACATTGACCCTAAGACCTTTCTTAGCTGTGTCAGATTTTACGCGTCTCAAATTTTTATTAAAATTTTTTGAGACATCCATCATTGATGATTCTATTAACAAATGAAGGTGACTATTAAACATGAATATTTCACATAGTCTGCCTAATTATAAATCCCTATGGTTTATATCTGTCAAACTAAGGTTTCTAATTGACAATGATTTAAAAATACCGATCTTAACACAATATGAATGATTTAAACTGAAACTAATAAGAATTCTCAACTAGGTATCTATCATAAAATTATCTCTTTCTATTTTCTGGCCATTTATAATTTACAATAACGTTAATTCATCAGATGACTGCCTTTCAATTATAAATAGGTTAGATAAATTTATCATATTATCATCACCATGGTTACAGAGCACTGCAATTTAATCCAATAACTGTAGGTATTGAGCAGACTTCAGTGGCGTCTAATATGAAATATTATTTTACAGGCAATGCATAACATTATCCAATGCTTATTTTATACGAAATAATTTATGTATATACGAGAACGGGTAATCGTATCAAGATGACAACTTTGATTTAAATAATTTTTATCAACGCCTGCACAACCAATTTTATTTTTATTATATAAATGTTCAATTCAATACCACTTCCCAAGGCAGCGTGGTGTCTGTCCATAATGACAGATTTGGGTGGTTCTTTGGAAATTTGGGCCTAAAGCGATGCTATATATGCTCCAACTAAATGAAACGCTAACCAAGCAAAATTAGTTAATATATAACTGAAAATTGTGTGTATCATGTATCAGGGTGGCTCAGTGGTTAGAGCGACAGACAAAAAACGCAAGTGCCAAGGTTCGAGCCTTGTTCGCGGAACATTTTGGACAGTACGTGAAGAGTTCCAAATAAGAACGTAATCGATCTACTGGATAAATTGCCCTTTATTCATTATACATTGACTAGTTTATACGAATAAATGTATGTATATAAGTGGACAGGTGTTTATATCAAGATGGCAGCTTTAACTTAAATAAATGCATAAAGATGTTTGCTTTTGGAGCGGACAATATTTTCCCATTAAGATACATCTTTCTTGTTTATAAAATTGTTTCCAAAATGTAAAATAAGCCAAAGGTATACATATACACATCTCCAAAATTTGCTCAAACGTCATTTTACATTTTTCATATATTAAATAGTGATCAACATGGAATCGTCTAAAGCAATCCGGGGCTTCATGTACTGCGATATTTTTGTGTTTGTATGCTACATACAACCTCTTCAAAATATCACCTTCATTTAGTACACATTCATCAACAATTTCAATCAACTGATAAGAATCCATCAATGTATTACCTAATTAGTAGTAGTATTTTAATATTCCTTGGCATATAATCTTAAATATTTAAAAAAACGATGATTCAATCTTTGAGTCATTTATTCCTGTGTCCTGCTCTAATTCAGTGGATATATAATGTTTGATATTTTACTTTTGATTTTATTTATTTTCATCAGTCGTTTGAGTATTCCCAAGGTGTTGCGCGCTTCCCTATTAATGCGTGTGGGTGTACTTGCATGCTGGTAGACGTCAGTATAACTGTATAAAAAAGTGACGCTTAAAATTTAGTTACTCATTTATTGTTGGAGTAAGCTATGGACACGAAATATATAAGCTATTTTAGCACAATAAAGACACTCTGGATTGTTGAATCGGTTTATATCCTGAGAGCATGCTGCGTAATTCTCGAAGACAATTAAAATTTTAAACATGAAATAATTAAACAAACATTGGTTACGCGGGTGGTGATAACAATTACTTTTAATCAAGGTTGCAAATTTGATATAAATATCTGACCCATTATGTACATATATTTGTCATTATAAACTAATTATGTTATTGTGTAGAAAGTCAATTCAATCAGTAGACCGGTTTTGTCCATATTGGGAACTCATGAGTATGTGGCTTGGTGTCTTTTCTATGATGACAGATAGTGAGTGGTCAGTTGGACACTTATTCTATATATAGGCTCCACATAAATGAAAGGCTATCTAAGACAGAAAAGTTAGAATATAACTGAAAATTTTGTTTAGTGCGCGGTAAGGCGGCTCAATATTAGAGTACAAGATTCCGATACAGACGTGCTTAGGTTTGAGCCCTGTATGCGGCAAATTCTGGACATTACGTGATGAGTTCCCAAAAAGGACGAAACCGGTCTACTGGATGAATTGCCTTTTTAACACTATAAAATACTTAGTATATACTGACAAATGCATGTATATAATGGGTCAGGTGTATATCGCAACCTTGATTAAAGTTACTTGTAGAGCGATTAATAAAATTAAAATCTATCTGGTTAACGAATTTCGGTTGCTATCCTATGCAATATTTTGTTTTTACCAATAACATATTTGTTATAATATTCTGGCATTTTACTCATATAAATAAATAAATAGAATTCAATTTATATATATATATATATATATATGTGTGTATGAGAAAGTGTGAATATATATAAGAGCGTGTGTAATTAAATCCTTATGTTGCTTTCTATATATATGCACGTGGATCGATCCACGCTAGTCAGTTTGCCGTCGTAATTTGAGGATTATCATAGTTGTCGAAACGCGTCAGTGCGTGCGACTGGCGGTAGTTTTGCTATTTTGTTTGACGACTGGTTAAACAAAATGGGATTGATGCTTACTTTAAGCTCGCAAACTTGATTTAACGAATTAAATCCTATTACATACAGCTTATAATATATTATTAATGGCGTCTTTCTGTTTATATTTAAATACACACATTTAATATCATTTATTACGTCGGTACATATTATTTGAGTTACGTTGATGTCACATTGTGAATGACCGCGTTTTTAGCTGACAATTATTTTGCCTTAATGCAATCTAATCCCTCCAAATAGATGTCGGAATAATGTACGTATCGATCTTTTAGATGTATGCATATTAGGTTAGAAGTAGACATAACTAACCTATAGTGACTCATAGAAATGCATAGACCCATACACACGCCGGATACATTATTGTCACCGTCATAAACATTTGGAGACTTATGACTGATCAATATGTAAACGTTATGTATAGTGATATTATTTCGACTGTTGTACGCAGTCCATGACTTTAGAACAATGGTTTGCCTTTGAAATAGTTAAAGCCTCAAGGATTTTAAACAAGTTTCATAGAGTAAATTGCATCATTGTTCAGTTACGTTAGTTGTTTTGACGCTCTTCGACAACACGTTCTTCAAAACTAGCGTAAAAAATTCCCATAATCTAATGAAAAAGTTACCCTGAATTCACCCGCATAGGTCTTCGTTCAGTTAGAAGGCGTATAAAGTAAATCGCCATTTACCTGGAAGTTTCAAAACACATTCTATAACTTTAAAGTTATGAAAGACCAATTTTTTCTTGCCAGGTATTATCTTGACTAAAATATATTGGACCTTCTTCACATGTTCTGTGCAAGAATGGTTCTGTAAATAATGCTTGCTTCAAAATTCCAATTTATTTCCGTATTTATGTTATAAATTTGCCAAATGGCTAAATTAAAATTCATGCACCATAAAATGTGTGGCAATCGTATAGGTTTCAAGAGAACACTAGTCAGCTATCATATTATTTTTAATAAAAAGCAGAGTTCGATTCGACATTCAAATTCGCGTCATAATCGGTAGATCTAAATTTTTGCCTAAAATCCATACGAGAAGCAGGACATTTAAGTTGAATAGGATTATCAAATTTTGAATAAGATCTTTTTTAAACTTCAAATTAACTCTAAACTGAGTAGCGAGAAATTGATGATCAATTTGTAGCCTTATCCTGGATCACTAGCGCGAATTGCTCATTACTCATTAATTACTCATTACTTTAAATTGCCAGCAACACAATTTCAAATGATTGTGTACATTTTTTTGTAATTTTCGTAGTGTTCTGTCTGAACACAAATACAATTAATCTTTAACAAAGTGTTAAGCGACATTTCTAGTAAAAAGTTGAAAAATGCTATAATCGAAACACACCATTTTCATCGATGGCGTTGGCCATGTTTTGGAGACGTTGCTGTTCGACGGACATGTGCAACGATCGAAAGATCGCAGGCAGATCGCTAGTTGACACAGATCCGCTCTTTTTTCTGTCGGCTCTGTCAAATGCCTCACGCGCCACTGCACATCCGGTCGAAAACCAAATACAAAAATTCCCGAAAACAAATAAATCATTTCTTTAAAAATTATCAATGTTACATTGAGCACTTCTAGACTGCGCTGGTTAAAATTTAAAAAATATTGTAAATTTATAATGTTTCTGTAAAGATATTGTGTTGTTGTACATTTAAAAAATTAAACGGAAATTGTTAACGCGGATGATGATAGCAATTAATTAAATCAAAGTTGCGCATTTGATATAAATATCTGACCCATTATTTAAATTCATTCGTCAGTATAAACTAAGAATTGTACAATGTAGAAAAGGAAATTCATCCAGTAAACCAGTTTCGTCCTTATTGAGAACTCTTAACGTACTGTTCAAAATTTGCCGTGGAAAGGACTCAAACCTAGGCATGTCTGTTTTGGGGTTTTTTGCTCCATCCACTGAGCTACCCTGCCGTGTGGACTCAAACCTAGGCATGTCTGTTTTGGGGTTTGTTGCTCCATCCACTGAGCTACCCTGCCGTGTGCTACACAAACGTTTCAGTTATTTACTAACAAAGGTATTTTGATTGTCCTTCCCTTTAGGTGAAGCCTATATAACAACTCTTTTTATATCCACATATCCAACTAGCCACCCCCAATTATGCCTTCCCATCATACTATCTTTGGTTAATCCTTCTGGTCCTATTTCAACTAATTTGTTACTAGATGCGCAGCACCTAATACACGTGCACAAGTTCTCGATCAACTAATGTAGGGCGATCGGGCAGACGCCCAATAATCAGAGCAAATGAAATCTGCAATTTAAAAGTCTGAGTTTAATCAAATGGTGAGCACACATATCATTGAAACGATGCAAGTATGATTTATAGATGTCGAATTCAAAAAAATTACCAAATGAAATAACAGAAGTGAGTTAGCATCAACCAAAGCGTTGTGCATAATCAAACTTCAACCTATTTACGTAAGAAGAAAAAGCATGCTCGTGCATTGAGTCTGAACTTGTGGTGATGCATTCAAACAATTCGTCGTTCCCATATTTCATACACATTCTACATTATAGTTTAGTTTGTTTTTCCATCTTTAATATATATATATATATATATATATATATATAACATTAGAGAATGAGAAAGAATAGATTCTTGTATCTGATGAAATTTATCTTTATCTTTGCACATGGTGATAGTACAACTGTTAGACAAAAATTTTTATGGTTAATAATGTTCTTTTTTTTACCGTAAAAATCAAAGCGGAAATATTCATGTCACCTCATAATTAAATAACAGTTGTAGCATTTATCTTCCTTAATGTAACATGTTAAATTTGAATTATGCATTTGCAAGTTAGGCTGATCTGTTTGCTTCATTTAATGTCTATTTCGAGAAGTAAACGATCAACATAAATTTTAAAATCTTCGTTGAATTAAAAGTTATCGTTCGGCATTTAGACGTAACACAATAACATTTTATACATCGATAAACATGAAAAGTAGAATCCCATAAATTAGCCCAATTTTGTTCAAATATGCGATTTTGCTTGATTAATATGAAAATATTGCTTATATTCATGATTAATAAAACAAAAGAAAGGTGATTATTCACATCTCGCATTTAACTGTTAATTCGTTAATCAATCTTTCGTAACTCACTAATTCATTTTTTATGAAAATAGCTATATAAGCTATCGGCCTGACGACCATCAGCCCAGGAAAGTCATGCCAGCACTTACAGCTTTTATCTAGCTAATATTAGTAGGATGCACACATGTGTTATACTGGGTTTTGGAGACTGGACCGGCTCCAACCAAAGAGTTGCCAGGACGTTGGAAACTCATGCGTATATGAGATTATATCTTTGGCATAGGAATATTTTATAATGCGTTTATGACATAATACCAGCTTCTGCCGACGAGTAGCCACTAGTCATGATAGATATCGTTTATTTGATTTAGTATGTTTGTCAGTTTCTACTATGGTTCCTTCATTTTGGCACATTCTGAGGCAAGAAATTTTGAAACAGAGTTTTCGCAAGGTTATGTTTCGAATCTGCCTAAAAAGGTTGACTAGCCTCGCCATTTTAATTGTAATTTGTCGTGTTCAAAATAACTGTTGTACAGAATTTATATAATTTTGATTGTAAAGAACTAAACTGCACTCCAATTGGTATTAGACAATGCGTATCTAGCAACAAGTAGGTTGTAATAGGACCAGCATTATATGGCAAATTCATCATGATCAAAACACATACTCTCTTGTATCCAAGCGTATCGTGCTCACTGGTGACAGACTTCGCCAAAAAATCAAGGTAACAGTCACACGCCAAAGGCATAGTCACAGGAAAAATCTTCTTTCGTGCTTACTGGCTTCAAATTATAAAGGGTCAGTAGTATGTTCCTAAAGCACTATACCAAAGTAATATGTGAAAGGTATGGTCTAATGAATACAAACTTTTCGTGCTTACAGGAAATTTATTTCAAGTATGTATTAGGTGTTGCGAACGTAGTAACAAATTAGTTCAGTTGTGACCAGAAGGATAAACCAAAGGCAGCATGAACGGAAAGTATAATCTCATGCACATTCGTTTCGTGCTTACTGGCGACTCATCAGTAGGAGCCAGTATTACGCCCTTTAAACACTATATATTTTGGTCAAGAATGTGGGATAATAGGACGGTACAATCTCCTAGACGAATGTGTAAACCTGCAATAGTGAAGCTAACATCATCTAAAGTCAACAACAATGCGACTTCAACGCTAACTCACACTATATAATATATATACCGAGTCTGTAAAGGATACTAACACTATGGCTATTGTGTTGGTAACCGATACCAACATTATTGTACCGAAAAGGTACATGGTACTAACACTATAGTTTCCGAGTCGGTACATGATACCAACCTGATGGATATCAATTTATGCTAAAGTTCACCCAAATTGAGAATTGCAACAATTTCGAATACCTGTTACTCCAGTTAAACTATACACTCTGGTCTTGATCGATATCAGTTATCACATTTCGCGGTAAGCATGACATCATTCAATTCAATATATTACAGTTAAATACTGTTTGTTGCGAAGAGCTAATATATATGCAAGACCAGAGTGTATGGATTTACTGGAGTAACAGGTGTTCAGAAATTGTTGTAATTCTCAATTTCGGTGAACATTAGCATAAATTGATATCCATCAGGTTGGTATCATGTACCGACTCGGAAACCATAGTGTTAGTACCATGTAACTTTTCGGTACAATAATGTTGTTATCAGTTACTAACACAATTGCCATAGTGTTAGTATCCTTTACAGACTCGGTATATATATTATATAGTGTGAGTTAGCATTGAAGTCGCATTGTCGTTGACTTTAGTTTATGTTAGCTTCACTTTTACAGGTTTACACATTCGTCTAGGAGATTGTACCGTCCTATTATTCCACATTCTTCGACCAAATATATAGTGGTTAAAGTGCGTAATACCGGCTCCTACTGACGAGTCGCCAGTAAGCACGAAACGAATGTGCATGAGATTATACTTTCCGTTCATGCTGCCTTTGGTTTATCCTTCTGGTCACAACTGAACTAATTTGTTACTAGGTTCGCAACACCTAATACATACTTGCATATATATTAGTTCTTCGCAAAAAACAGTATTTAAAGGCAATTTATTTGTATGATCGAACTCTCTACTCGAAACTCAATAGAGCACAATCATATTCCGAAGAAATATCTCCATGTACATATTCGTATCCTGTTTAATGGGGACTCACAAATAGGACACTGTACAAGGGCCGAACTCATTATAACAAAAGCATACGCCAAATGTGTACTCTCATATATACACTCGTACTGTGCTTACACACGACTAGTTAGCAGGAACAGGCAGTTGACATTAAACTCTCAACAATACAGTCACATGCCGAAGGTAGAGTCTCATGTACACAGTCGTATTGCGCTTACAGTCCACTCATAAACACGAGTCGGTACAATTTAATAAGATCACTCTAACACGGTCATATTCTGAAGATCTAGTCTCGTATAACAATCATTTCACGCTTCGTGGCAACTCATAGATAGGGGCGGCACTATGCCTAAACAATCTATAACTCAGTCATATGCCAAAGGTATAGTCTTGTGTACATATTTTTTCGTAGTTACAGGTGAGTCATAAATACAAAGCGATGCTATGCTCAAACACAATATAACAAACTCATATATCGCAAGTAAAATATCATTTAGATATTTGTATCTTTGTTGCTGATGGCCTATGATTCAGAGCCTTTACAATGCCCAAATCTCACTATAACAAAATCAAATTCGCGTAAGGCATAGTCTAGTGTTCAAATTTAATTTTTGCTTAAATACAGCACGCCAATATGTGCCGGAATAATGCCCAAAACGCACTACAATAAGATACATGTCGAACGAATAGATTCATGCACTAATTCGTTTCCGACTTACAGGTGACTCATAAATAAAAGTCTGTTTGATGCACCAAACTCACTATAACCAATTTCCAAGCGAGAGGTATATTCTCACGTACACATTTCCTTTGTGCTTACTGTCGACTCAAAAATAGGAGCCGGTACCATGGAATAAACTACTTATAACACAGTGATTTGTCGAAGGTAATGTCTTATGTACACCTTCTTTTTGTAATTATTGAAGGCTTATAATTAGCAGCCGGAATTAAGAAGCAAACTGAGTATACAAATATCGCAATATAGTTTGTTTACACACTCATTTTTTGCTTGTTAGTGACACAAGAATTGGAGCCGGTCGGATGCACCAAACCCACTATAACCGGTGTACTACTAACTCACTATAATAAATTCGCATTTCGTATATCCAATCACATGTTAACAATCGTTTTGTGTTTACAGGTGACTCGTTATTTGGATTTGGCACTGTACACAAATATCACTACAACGAAGTCAAGCTATTTTCACATGTGTAGTTTAAATTCGTGTTCACTGGCGATTAGTCTTTAGGAGCCGGCACCAAACCCACTTTAGAAAAATCATATTCCGAAGGTATTTTCTGAAGTACACATTATTTCGTGCCTATTGTCAACTGATATATAGGAGCCGGAACAATGCCACAAACTGAAGCACAATGCATGCAAGACTACTAGATGTGAGAACCGCATATATAATTTTGCTTTCCATATATAGGCATTGCGTTGTGATCCACGCTAGGCAGTTTTTCGTTGCATTGTGATGATTATCATGGAAGGTCGAAAGGCGTCATTACATGTGAATGACGGTAGTTTTGTTATGTTGTTCGACGACTAATTAAATAGAATGGGATTGGTGTTTACTTTAAGCTCACAAACTTGTTTTAAAGAATGGTTACCACCACCTGCCCGATCAATAGTTGGTTAATTGTATAACCTATATATATCTGGCGAAAGCAGGAAAAAATGTAGAAATTGTACAGCCAACATTTCTAGTCAATTAAAATGTATGCGAGACTAATAGAGGTGAGAGAGACTTATATGTAAACTTTTTTTCCATATAAATTCATTGCGGTTCGATCCACGCTAGTCACTTTGCCGTCTTACTCTGATGATCATGTAAGGTTGAAAGGCGTCTGTATGTGTGACTGACGGTAATTTTGCTATGTTGTTCGACGACTGGTTAAATACAATGGGATTTGTGTTTATTTCAAGCTCGCAGAGTTGATTTAACGAATTGGTACCACCACCCGCGCGATCAATGATTTTATAATTGTATGGCCTATATAAAGGTCGTGAAAAGTGTAAAAATTTAATGTTCGTGACTGCATAGATATTCTGCAGCCGATTTTTTCAATCAAGTACAATGTATGCGAGAACTTTTGGGTTAATGGCAGTTTTGCTGATTTTCTGAGCATTGTTTATGTATGGCGATTTCGCACTTGCTAATCAAATTGTTGTCGTGCTCTGATGAAACCTACAGAACGTTAAAACCAGGCAATATGAGCAACAGGCGGTAAGCAAGACAATTTTAGTGACTCGGCTACTTACAATGGGATTGGTGTTTATATCAAGCTGTATAGGCAACTTTTCGGGACATAAAAAAGAAAATTCTCTTCATCTATACTTATAAAGTGAAGAAAGTTGTATTAGAGTATTTTACTGACTCGAAAGGTGTTATTTTTGTTTGAACTGTACGCATTTCTATTCATGCGTTGATTTGGTGAACACACGAGGATGCCTCCAAATTTAGGTTTAATGAGGAATCTAAAACGATATAAACGAATTTGCATGGCAGAGTTCGCTGCAAGTTTTAAAATGATCAACAAAAAGACACACATGTGACACGCAGCTATCCAGTGAAATGTCGGTCTGAGGTATAAATGATATTGCCAGAGGAAATGTCGCGCTTGCTGCAATAGTTTGTTTTGTAAAATTGGTAAGGATGAAGGAGGCGGCAAACGACGGCAGCCAAAATATTTTGGATAAACATAAACAACTGTAATCAGGACTGCGTTAGTCAAAACACATATCAGGTAATTTTTATTTCTTTTAAAAGAACACTGTGTCAAGAAAATTGTCTTTATAACTGAAAAATTTTATTAAAATCAGTTAATTAATTTCTTTTGCTCTGGTTAAAACATAACCAGCTCACTAAATGGATTGTCTCGCAATTTTGACGAAACTAATGGTGATTTATTTGTTAAAAATTTTCTATGAACTATGAAAAGGCGAATGACAAAGCATAGATTGAAAGCCGTTGATCATTCTGTAAGGAAGCAAAATATGAATAATTAAATCTTAAGCCTACCGAAAACAGGGTTAGAGCGCATTAATTCAGAAATCTTCATGGGGCCAATAACATGTCTTAAATCAAAGAACAAATAAATGACGGATCTTTAACAAAGTAAAACGAAAAATAGGTACAATAAATTTCTGATATTGCTTTACTTATGAGGTTTTGTTTTTATCTGATTTTAACTGTGTGACCAATAACCGAGGACCAAATTCTGAGGCATTACTAGTTTAACAAGGTTATCAATAAATTCTTATCGCCTTAAGTACGAGTTACTGACTATTTAAAGGAATGTGAAATGAAGACTGGATTTTGAGGCCAGTGACAAATGATTATTGTCATCTCGGCACCTTTTTATATGTATGACAGAGAGGATTTTGCCCATTTAATGTATAAATCAGCCTTACTAGTGTTCTGTTATATTTTTGTCGGAGCTAACATTGGTTGTTGTGGCCTTCTCTTCAGGGGGTGAAAATGCGCCTAAATATCGGATCAACATTAACAAAAAATACGTAACATCTTTCTATATATAAATATAAATTTATATATACACATATATATATATATATATATATAAACGTTTTCAAATATATTTTTTACTTTTTATTCATAAAAGTACGAGGCAACGCTATATTCTATTTAGCATTTTGGCAATTTCAACCGTCTGAACACCTATTGATCCTGTCAGCAGATTTGAAGCTACGCGTAGCTGGAAAAGTCGCAGAATTAAAATATTCTTTAAGTTTAATACCAAAACAGAGTGAAAATTTTGTGTTTTATAAAATCGATATTTTGAAAAACTCACTTCGCAGCTTCTCCTCCGGTATTTTATATTCTTCGTCTCCTTCCATTGCTGAAATACAAAAAGAATACGAGAATTTACAGAAATGAATAATTTTTCCTGAAATGAATGAAGCGAAATAACTATGGTATTTATCTTAGACAAATGTTTACAGACATTGCGCAACCTCATTAATGTTTAGTTTTAAAACAGACTCTTTTCATTAAAATTACTATTGCGCACATTCAGATCTAATAGAAAAACAATAATTATTCCCTTGCTCCACAAAGAATTCGTATCAACCATTCATCTAATAGGTTATCTCGTTTTGGCGAATTCTCGCATCCTGCTGCTAATTTTTAAGGCTAACTGGCTAGCCACCTGCTCAAAGTAAAAAATGTAATTACGAGGCTTGATTTTTTATTAATTAAATTATTGTCAGTGTGTAATACAATAAAACAATAATTGATTGCGCGGGTGGTGGTAACAATTCTTTAAATCAAGTTTGCGAGCTTGAAGTAAACACCAATCCATTTGTATTAAACCAGTCGTCGAACAACATAACAAGACTACCGTCAGCCGCAACGCACTGACGCGTTTCGACCTTCCATGATCATCATCAGAGTACGACGGCAAACTGACTATCGAGGATCAAACCGCATTGAAAATATATGGAAATCAAATTTAGATATGCGGCTCTCACCTCTAGCAGTCTTGCATACATTGAACTTGTCTGGAAATGTCGGCTGCACAATTTCTATGCAGTCACGAACATTAACTGTTTGCAGCTTTCGCCACATATACATATATAGGCAATACAATTTAAACAATAATTGATTGCGCGGGTGGTGGTAATAATTCTTTAAATCAAGTTTGCGTGCTTGAAGTAAACACCAATCCCATTGTATTTAACCAGTCATCGAACAACATAACAAAACTACCGCCAGCTGCAACGCACCGACGCGTTTCGACCTTCCATGATCATCATCAGAGTACGACGGCAAACTGACTATCGAGGATCAAACCGCATTGAATATATATGGAATCAAATTTAGATAGGCGGTTCTCACCTCTAGCAGTCTCGCATACATTGAACTTGACTGGAAATGTCGGCTGCACAATTTCTATGCAGTCATGAACATTAACTGTTTGTAGCTTTCGCCACCTATACATATATAGGCAATACAATTTAACAATAATTGTTTGCGCGGGTGGTGGTAACAATTCTTTAAATCAAGTTTGCGAGCTTGAAGCAAACACCAATCCCATTGTATTTAACCAGTCGTCGAACAACATAACAAAACTACCGCCAGCCGCAACGCACTGACGCGTTTCGACCTTCCATGATCATCACTGAGCGTTGCGGCTGACGGTAGTTTTGTTATGTTGTTCGACGACTGGTTAAATACAATGGGATTGGTGTTTACTTCAAGCTCGCAAACTTGATTTAAAGAATTGTTACCACCACCCGCGCAATCAATTATTGTTTAAATTGTATTGCCTATATATGTATATGTGGCGAAAGCTGCAAACAGTTAATGTTCGTGACTGCATAGAAATTGTGCAGCCGACATTTCCAGTCAAGTTCAATGTATGCGAGACTGCTAGAGGTGAGAGCCGCATATCTAAATTTGATTTCCATATATATTCAATGCGGTTTGATCCTCGATAGTCAGTTTGCCGTCGTACTCTGATGATGATCATGGAAGGTCGAAACGCGTCAGTGCGTTGCAGCTGGCGGTAGTTTTGTTATGTTGTTCGACGACTGGTTAAATACAATGGGATTGGTGTTTACTTCAAGCTCGCAAACTTGATTTAAAGAATTGTTACCACCACCCGCGCAATCAATTATTGTTTAAATTGTATTGCCTATATATGTATATGTGGCGAAAGCTGCAAACAGTTAATGTTCGTGACTGCATAGAAATTGTGCAGCCGACATTTCCAGTCAAGTTCAATGTATGCGAGACTGCTAGAGGTGAGAGCCGCATATCTAAATTTGATTTCCATATATATTCAATGCGGTTTGATCCTCGCTAGTCAGTTTGCCGTCGTACTCTGATGATGATCATGGAAGGTCGAAACGCGTCAGTGCGTTGCGGCTGGCGGTAGTTTTGTTATGTTGTTCGACGACTGGTTAAATACAATGGGATTGGTGTTTACTTCAAGCTCGCAAACTTGATTTAAAGAATTGTTACCACCACCCGCGCAATCAATTATTGTTTAAATTGTATTGCCTATATATGTATATGTGGCGAAAGCTGCAAACAGTTAATGTTCGTGACTGCATAGAAATTGTGCAGCCGACATTTCCAGTCAAGTTCAATGTATGCGAGACTGCTAGAGGTGAGAGCCGCATATCTAAATTTGATTTCCATATATATTCAATGCGGTTTGATCCTCGATAGTCAGTTTGCCGTCGTACTCTGATGATGATCATGGAAGGTCGAAACGCGTCAGTGCGTTGCAGCTGGCGGTAGTTTTGTTATGTTGTTCGACGACTGGTTAAATACAATGGGATTGGTGTTTACTTCAAGCTCGCAAACTTGATTTAAAGAATTGTTACCACCACCCGCGCAATCAATTATTGTTTAAATTGTATTGCCTATATATGTATATGTGGCGAAAGCTGCAAACAGTTAATGTTCGTGACTGCATAGAAATTGTGCAGCCGACATTTCCAGTCAAGTTCAATGTATGCGAGACTGCTAGAGGTGAGAGCCGCATATCTAAATTTGATTTCCATATATATTCAATGCGGTTTGATCCTCGATAGTCAGTTTGCCGTCGTACTCTGATGATGATCATGGAAGGTCGAAACGCGTCAGTGCGTTGCAGCTGGCGGTAGTTTTGTTATGTTGTTCGAGACTGGTTAAATACAATGGGATTGGTGTTTACTTCAAGCTCGCAAACTTGATTTAAAGCATTGTTACCACCACCCGCGCAATCAATTATTGTTTAAATTGTATTGTCTATATATGTATATGTGGCGAAAGCTGCAAACAGTTAATGTTCGTGAC
The DNA here is from genome assembly GCA_029291075.1 of Eudiplozoon nipponicum. Classification (NCBI taxonomy): domain Eukaryota; kingdom Metazoa; phylum Platyhelminthes; class Monogenea; order Mazocraeidea; family Diplozoidae; genus Eudiplozoon; species Eudiplozoon nipponicum. Next base: position 28,963 of record JAQBSW010007302.1, read on the forward strand.
TGCATAGAAATTGTGCAGCCGACATTTCCAGTCAAGTTCAATGTATGCAAGACTGCTAGAGGTGAGAGCCGCATATCTAAATTTGATTTCCATATATATTCAATGCGGTTTGATCCTCGATAGTCAGTTTGCCGTCGTACTCTGATGATGATCATGGAAGGTCGAAACGCGTCAGTGCGTTGCAGCTGGCGGTAGTTTTGTTATGTTGTTCGATGACTGGTTAAATACAATGGGATTGGTGTTTACTTCAAGCACGCAAACTTGATTTAAAGAATTGTTACCACCACCCGCGCAATCAATTATTGTTAAATTGTATTGCCTATATATGTATATGTGGCGAAAGCTGCAAACAGTTAATGTTCGTGACTGCATAGAAATTGTGCAGCCGACATTTCCAGTCAAGTTCAATGTATGCAAGACTGCTAGAGGTGAGAGCCGCATATCTAAATTTGATTTCCATATATATTCAATGCGGTTTGATCCTCGATAGTCAGTTTGCCGTCGTACTCTGATGATCGATCATGGAAGGTCGAAACGCGTCAGTGCGTTGCGGCTGGCGGTAGTTTTGTTATGTTGTTCGACGACTGGTTAAATACAATGGGATTGGTGTTTACTTCAAGCTCGCAAACTTGATTTAAAGAATTTGTTACCACCACCCGCGCAATCAATTATTGTTTAAATTGTATTTCCTATATATGTATATGTGGCGAAAGCTGCAAACAGTTAATGTTCGTGACTGCATAGAAATTGTGCAGCCGACATTTCCAGTCAAGTTCAATGTATGCAAGACTGCTAGAGGTGAGAGGCGCATATCTAAATTTGATTTCCATATATATTCAATGCGGTTTGATCCTCGATAGTCAGTTTGCCGTCGTACTCTGATGATGATCATGGAAGGTCGAAACGCGTCAGTGCGTTGCAGCTGGCGGTAGTTTTGTTATGTTGTTCGATGACTGGTTAAATACAATGGGATTGGTGTTTACTTCAAGCACGCAAACTTGATTTAAAGAATTGTTACCACCACCCGCGCAATCAATTATTGTTTAAATTGTATTGCCTATATATGTATATGTGGCGAAAGCTGCAAACAGTTAATGTTCGTGACTGCATAGAAATTGTGCATCCGACATTTCCAGTCAAGTTCAATGTATGCAAGACTGCTAGAGGTGAGAGCCGCATATCTAAATTTGATTTCCATATATATTCAATGCGGTTTGATCATCGCTAGTCGGTTTGCCGCCGTAATCTGATGATGATCATAGAAGTTCGAAACGCGTCAGTGCGGTGTCACTGGCGGTAGTTTTGTTATGTCGTTTGACAACCGATTAAATACAATGGGATTGATGATTATTTGAAGCTCGCAAACATGATTTAAAGTATTGTTACCACCACGCGCGCAATCAATTATTGTTTAATTTTTTTGAATGTAGAAACTAGTTGATAAAGTAAAATAGCTCAACGACGCATCATTGTAATTCATCAACTTCTATTCAGGTTCGACACATTTATATCAACGTCCTGCTAGCCCTAATTGAACTGCTTCGAATATTACTCATTTTCCGTTTCCTTCTAGTTAAGTAGTCTAAAAGCAAAAAACGAATAAACAAAGGAAAAACAACCGATACGACGGTGTAAAAACCGATTAAAGAGCATTTAAATTATTTAACGCGTAGGAAATTAATTAGTCGACATACCCATGTGAACTAGCAAAATATCAATGACACCACGCATGCATGCTTATCAGATATTTTTTTATTAATATTGCTAAAAATGCCAAACGAGACATGAATATGTAGCATATGTAGTGCTCTGGATTTTTATTTCACCGCCACGTTTATTCTAGCGAAAAAAGCATTTGCGATCTTTAAGTGTAGATGGCTGAAGAAAAACAACACTTTTTAAGCAATATTTAACCCGTAAACAGTAATTTAAGCATAAATACACTAGAAGTACACAGCATCGATTAGTATAGCCAGATCAGTCTTCGATTGCAACAAAATATTGCATATCAGTCATCCAACAGAATTAAGTAAATCTATTCGAAGAATGTTCAAGTCCAAACTGGCCACCCTCAAATACCTTATTAACAAACGTGAATTTTGAGCAATGCTTTATGGATTAAGTCTAGAAAACGGTAAGAATGAAAAAAAAATAGTTAAGCCACATTTTGCAAGAAACGAAACAACCTATTCCATGTTTTAAAAGAGGCAGAGCGCTAAGAATGAATAATAGACGAAATAAAGTAATTATGATACATTGGTTGTCGATTTAAAACTTGTGTATGTTTAACATAAATGCTAAGCATAATTGAAATAGACCGATTCATTACAACTGTGCAGCTTCATCTTATTAAGGTATACACGTGCGTACGCGGCTTGTGAACTATGTATGTAAGACCGGCCAATTAATTTATTCTTTTGATTTTGCTAGAGGCTTTTTACTATTTTGTCCTATATATATGCTGACTTTCAAAAACTCATTCTGGAGAGACAGTTATACAAATATTCTGTTAAAAAATTTTGATGGGTTATTACGTAACTAGGTATTTAGTTCAACGGTAAAATAAAAAAAATCTAGGTGTACGAGTATGTAATAAAATAAAATATAAACTTTAAAAAATTTATTATTTAATTCAAGGTTGCAAACTTGATATAAACTCTAGCCGCATTATATATAGCTTTGTCAGTACAATGGGATTGGTGTTTATATCAAGCTCGCAAAATGATCGTTTACCTATATAACTGTAGACGTTTAGTATGTTTTTCAATGTTTTCAATGTGATTTGGTCTACTTTGTTTCTTTTCATATCATTCCTTCAAAGTGGTTAAAACGAAGGAACACCATCATTTACATATATCAATTTTTTTTGAACTATTAGACGGCTTAACTAGCATATATCATTACAGTTACCATTCTAGCAAAAACTCATGTTGAATAACGTTTGTTATCAGCTGCACAATAAACCGTGCCGTATAGGAAAACTCAGTTTTTTTCGTAACGCCATTTGACATGATTAAAGAACATAGAAATTCTTTTCCAAATGTGGAGCACACTTTCTGAATGTTATTATTGTTTTATTAAAAATTTGGACAACATATCCTGTGTAAATGATTGCAGTTTTATTAACGCATATAAAAATATTTGAGTCACTGCAACAAACAACTAATTTCGATAGATTTACGTTGAAGTCGACAGAAAGCACGTCGAGTGCTCATACGAGAAACTATATTTTGCGTGATAACAATTTCATTTAACCACCAATTTAACTGGCTATATGCTTCAACTAATTGAAAATAATCATCACTGTTTTGTTAAAAAGTTGCTATTTTAGTGATTTTTAAGTTATTGCATTAAAATGTTATAAAATAATTGCTCCTACAATTATTTCATGTCAATTAATTAACATTCGTCTAAAAATCACATAAAATCTATCCTTTTCAACCACATTACCAGTAACATGGAATCCTCATTTAGCTAAATCTGCCTCCCATTTTATCTGTCAATATAACTTTTAGATGGTCACATTAATCCTTATTTTTTTCTAAATTTCACAAACAAATGTCTCCTCTCTCTCTCTCTCTATATATATATATATATATATATATATTTGTATATTGTCATTCGTCATAAGAACAGTTTCTTTATCATATTCTTCTCAAGTATCTACAATGAACATTTGTTAATATATATATATATATATATATATATATATATATATATATATATATATATATATATATATATATATATAAATTGAAAGGCTAAACAAAGTAGATAATATAAAATGAGAGAGTGTGAAATAATATAACAAACAATCAATTGCATTATCACCTACGGTTCAAGATCAATCCCTGAACGTGCTTCTTCTAAATGCATAAATCTGGCTGCAGTATGTTTATCAATAAAGTTTCGTATTTGGCTATTACCTTTCTGTTATTACATGTTATAAGCATCTTAAATGTTACAGTTAAGATAATTACCTAATGCAATAACAGAAAGGATTCAGCCACATACAAAGCTTTATTGATAAAAAGATGCAGACGGAGTAGCATTTATTATAATTATTACATTTAATAACTGAAAGGAGTTATCCGCATGCGAAGCTTAATGAATAAAGAGACTGCAAGCCGAGGAAGCATGTTCTGGCATTGAGCTTGAAATGAAAGTGATTTACACAGTTGTTGATTTTTACGTTATTTCACACTCCCTCTATGTTAACAAATTTATATTTTGTTTGGCCTTTCAATATACGTATATATATGTACGTATATATATATATATATATATATTCATTTTCAGATTCTTGATCAGAAATAGAAAAAGAGTTGATCCTTTTATCTTGCAAAATTCATTTTAATCGATTAAAAATGTGTACGCTCTTTTAATCAACTACGCTAAGCGAGTCAAATAGCCGATTAATTACTAGAGTAAAAGAATAAGAATTTATAAGTGCCTGTTTTAAATCAATTGAAGAAAGCAGCTCTGCATTTTCGCAATATATTATTGACGACCTACGCAATTTTTCTTCCAGTGTGGTATTTATTGGAATTACCAAACGCAATAAGGAAAGTGTGGTAGTAACATATTAAGCTCTGTGGATAGACAAACTGCAGCTTGGTTTATGCCAGCCGAAATATCATGTTCGTTGGTTGAGCTGGAACTGGATTTAATGCACAAAATAGATCGGTTTTACCTTATTTTCCACTCTCCTGATTTTAATTTACAGTTTGATTTGCCTCTTAAAAATTGCATATTGGAGTAAACGAGAATGAAACGTTTCTTGTATTTTTAAATTTAAATAAAACAACTATTCCTTGCATCATAGCTATATGGATTTCTTTAGAAATCCTCAACTACATACATTTGTTTACATAGTGCACCTATTTTACGTACATTTCCAATGTTTGACTTTTAAAAATATTTTCAGTCCTTTGAAAAGTTCATTCAGACAGCCTCTTGAAATAATTCACACTAATTGAATCCGTACAATTTACAGTATTCAATTGTTATTTATATTAAATCATCATTACTAATATATTGAAATCTGACATTTCAACCATCGAGTCACAGTTAAAAGAAAGTTAATTGAATATGTGCCTCGTCCGCATTCCGTCCGTTAGTTTTTATTGAACAAATACAACAATAACGTTGAAACGAAATTTTAATTCGAAAACCACAAAAATTTTAATAGAAGCAAATTTTAAGTGGAAGTTCTTCGCTATTGCAGGCTTCATTCTTTCAAAACTTTAAAACCATTAAAGATATTTGTGGTTATCTTTATTTAAATAACCTTGACTAATTTTGCTAGTATTGTGTGGAACACATTTAAGAATGCAATGTCAAAAATGCAAATTCCAGCGGCGATTCTTCTTCAAAGTTATAAGTAAACCAGTCTGCAAATTTCGCACTTTATTCTTAGTTCCTAATTATAAATATGCAATTAACCTGTCCTGTTATTACCTTTATTTGGAAATACATAAAAAATAGCAATTTTTGTCTCTCTTCTTTTGCCATATTTAGTGCAAATGCCAAAAATTTTAATTAATTTGGTGTACACTGAATGACAACTGCGAGATGAAGTTAAACATTATTACAATCAAGGTTGTGGCCTTGATATAAGCACCAGACCCATTAATTACTTACTTATATGACTATAAACAAAGAATTCTATAGTGAAGAAAAGGCAATTGATCCAGTAGACCGGTTTCGTCCTTATTGGGAACTCATCATGTACTGGCCCGAAATTTCCGGAGACATGGCACGAACCTGGGCACGTCTACTTCGGAATCTGGTGCTCTAACCAGTGAGCCACCCTGCCACACACTACACTTCACTTAATGTTCAGTTATATACTAACTTATGTAACTTGGTTAGTCTATTTTTCCTTTTAGGTAGAGCTCATATGACATCTATTTAGACCCAAAGGTCCAACTAACCATCTCCAATCAGTCATTACTGAACAGACATCACACTAAATTGGGAAGTTATATTGAATTGAACATTTATATATTCAAACGAACATTGTTTGCGCGGGCGGTGATAACAATTAGGCATTAACCGGAATCAGCGCGTCAGTGACCTTATTTTGTTGACGTGATAAAATAGTCGTTCTTTCAATTTGTGAATCAATTCAATTATGATATAAATATTTAATAGGCACATTATATGTTGAGTACTACAAATCCTTTTTGCACTAGACTTGCTTATTGAACTATGTTGCTTTTTTAATACACAAATTGCAATTGCCAGATACGTGATAGCACTCGTAGATCGATAACATCTTGATTCCTTTACATTTTCAGGTATACTGTTTCTGTTGACCATTAACTGATGGGTTCTCACTGGTCCTGTCAATCTGAAGCAATCTACAATTAGTTTCTTTGTAATTTTTTGTTAACCAATCCTTTTCGAATTATTTCTTCAGGTTGACAACATACTGCCAGAAAAAAACTTGTGGAAAATGTGATATCCTAATTGAAAGCAGATCCAAGTATACTTATTATAATTTATGAAGTATTGTTTTATTATCTGCCCTAGCATCCGGTCTTAATACTTGTTCTCCTATACTTGCGTGCAACCATGAAAATATCCGCATCCACCCCTACACAACAAATCTAAATCCCCACACATATGTGTACCCAAATCAAAATAGACATTTATAAAATAAGTATAAACAAGCCATGTGGATTGGCGTACACGCCTATCCGTGATGTCTGGACTTAATTAATGACTTTTCTGAAGCGTAGAAGAATGAAAATTTTATACTTTTAATTATATTGCTGTAATCCTCAACTCTCGGTTTACCTAACCTCATCCTATGTTTCTGTTAATGCTGTCCACTTTTCTTCCAAATTGCCTGCCCAACGTTGTTTTATATTTCTTTTTCTTAACAATTCATGCAGTTTAATAACGTCATTTCAATTCATTTTCATTTAATCCATCTAAAAGCAATTTTTTATTTATACCAAACATGAAATAAATCAATTTTTGGTTTAAAGGAAACAAGTTTTTTACATTATCACAAGGCGTTTACATTGATGTCATTTTGTTACCATAATGATGGAGTTGAGTTTAATTATTTCTGATTGTGTCCTGTCAAATTTGTTGTCTATTTTGTTCACGCGCACATGCGTGTTGAATTTAAGCTGGCTCTATGAAATTCTCGACTGCTTAACAAATATTGTATATTGTTTTATTCTGCAAAAGGAAAACGCATACGAAATTTCTTATAGACACCGCGTACCTAATAGACCTGTCTTTATACGCCAATCTCAATAGACATAAGTGTTAAATTCAAACCAATACTAATGAGTAAAAGCCTTTATTCTGCTCCAAAGTACTATTATATATATATATATATATATATATATATATATATATATATATATATATATATGCTATTCTAGTGCCGAAAAACAATTAATAAAAATTGGTTAATGGCCATTTATTTCGAGACGTCTAAACTTCACTTTACAATCTTTCATTTATATGCACGCGAAAAATTGCTTAACTCTCAATCCAAGAGTAACCAGATCTCAGACATCATTTTGTAATACGAGACAGATATTTACACGCAAATAGACGAACCCACAGACACATACACATATAAACTTATAAATCAGGCATAACAATAAATATACATAAAACCGAGTCAGATTATTTACCACCCTTATAAACAAATGAAAACCCAGGATGTATATAAATGAAAGATTGTAAACTGTAGTTTAGTACTGTCGAAATAAATGACCATTATCCACTTTTTTATCAATGTGTTTCCTTCTTAATTAGAAATATACTGTTTAATATTCAGGGAATGGGCATAATAAAGTATATATATATATATATATATATCATGCAGTCATACAAAGTCAATAACTAATGTTTTAAGATAAAAGAACCACAGGGTTATATATATATATATATATATATATATATATATATATATATACTATATATATATATATATATATATATAAGTATTTAGAACGAATCAAGTACAAGCTTTAGACTTATCACATAAAAATTCGTGATCAATTCCAAATAAATAATTCATCATCCTGTACCGATTTAGCACCCTTTATGCATCTTTCATTTTATGTAAATTTTCTGGATTCGGTGTTATTTTTGGGATCTGCGATTCCTCTCTCCCTCTAAATATATATATATATATATATATATATATATATATATATATATATATTAGGAGGAATGAAAGATTTTAATGTAGCACCATATGTAAATTTGAAAAAAATAATGCATTAATTCACTTGTGCTAGGCCAACTTGATATAAGAAATCGTGCTTAGACTCTGCCACTAATGATCAGAAACCAGAGAAACGAAAATGAATTTACATGTTGAATTGTTCATTTTTCTGTTATCTTATTCACGAACCATTAACCACGTAATCTATGCCTAATATTTAATAACTTAATACGCACCTAATCCCATAAGACTGTATCTTCTGTTTGCAACGTATTTGAAAATTGGTTAAATTTTCTATTCGTTTAATCTTTATTACTATCATTTTAACTAAATTATAAATATCAAAGATTATATGACATATTAGCCCAAATATTTTTTTTGCAGAATAAATTTTCTCTTAAATTTAAATCGCTAATTATTAATTAGATTTTTTAAACACTTTTGAGCCTGTAGCTAATTTTGCTTATAATAAAGTGATTGTAATTAAAATTAAAGCTTTACTTTTTCAAATAAACTGATTTTTAAAAAGATGTTCGATAATTGAATCATTTTTGATAATAAAATTAGCACTGGTATAATATTCTCTTTGTTATAATATATTTCTCATATGTAATTTCATTGTAGGGCATAATTGTATGTCTAGATTTTTAGTTGGACATGCGATGCAAATTGAGAAACAGTTTGTGTTCAAACATAACATCGTTATAAACAAGGTAATTACGATACTCAAAAATGCAGTTTCCTTTTAACCAGATTTCAACTTGATTGACAAATTTATTATTGCATACAGCAAATTTATAGAGTACTCAGAAATTTACTTGGCTTATATTTGCACTTTATATTAAAACAAACAACCCGTGAAAAACCTTCATGTATAGGCTCAACTTTGAACAGACATTTCATATGATCATATAAAATTTACCATCTATTTCTGGTGAAGAAACGAATTTTCACTTAAATGCTTTGACAATAATCAGCCCATTTTAAACCTTTGTAATGCTTAATACATGTAATTCCGCCTGATTAAGAGTTTAACTTTTGCAAAACGATATCTTCGCATATTGTGGAAATGCTCCCTACTTGGCCACCTGTGCTCTGTATAATATGCTCATGGATTTGGACATAACCACATATTAAATTAAACAGCTACTAAATTTGTACTAAAATAAATATTATGCTTTTTTAGAATTCGAGGTGTAATAAAATTTATAATACCCCTTCCACGTGCACAAATAAACAAATGAAACTTTCAGATACATGAAACATTTGCTTCTAATATTCTTATCAAGTATATAAAAACTTGTATATATATATATATATATATATATATATATATATATATATATATATATATTGATAGGTGAAACACAACAGATAAAGAGCATAGGTGAAGTAGCAAGTTAATTATTAAAATGGGAAATCAGATGAAACGAAAAATAAGCAATTTACCTGAACACATCATTTAAGGTGGATGCAGTTTCCCGAATGGCATAAAAGAAAGTTGAAGTGGCATTAACACGCACTTTTAATGCTTTACCACCGATTACAGAGAAACTGCCGTTAAAGTTGACCTCAAGTATAATTTACCAATATGCATCGCAAGTTGTCAAACATATTTTGTCCAGACGTAGAAGTTAAGATCATTACTAAATGCGGTAACGGAAACCTATTAGCTGCATACAAAGATATATGGATAAACAGATTAATACCGGATTTATGCTAGCCGAAAGAGCGTGTTCGGGCATTGAGCTTGAGCTGGAGGTGATGCATAATATTTATTGTATGTTCCCTTATTTCAAACTCTTTTCTTGTTTACATTTTCTGCTCTTGGTCTTTTAATGTATATATACTCATTTGTAGAAACGTGTGAATAATATGAGAAGAAACGGTTTCTATAGCTGAAAAAAATTCTTTTTTTGCACATAGAAGGGGTACAATGAAATATTAATCAAATTCCCAATTTTTTACTTAAAAAATGCGGTCACAACTTGCGTAATAAACATTTGGTTGCTGTGCTGTATGTCGATGTCTCGCCACGGTGAGTTTCCAATTATTTCGCAATTCAAATTTCTACCGAATAATTAGGCTGTTTCGAGCAGTAAAATATTAGATAACGTTTCATAAATTGTGCTAAGCAATAAATGCTCGTGTTGTTTTCTGTAAATATAGGTATTTCCTGTTCTGATTGTAAAAAATATTTTCTATGCATTTCTAATGTCCAAGTTCTAAAAGTTAATGTATTTTGTTTGGAATTTGATTTTAATTTCATTTTTTAGTTAATTTGTCATAGCTCACTTTAAAATAAACGTTATTTGCCGATCATTCCGTTTAAAGGGTAATAATATTATTATTGTTACCAAACCAGTAATTAATGGAAAATAAATTTCATATGAAATTAACTGTCTCATGTTAAAATTTAATCTTTCAGCTTTGTGGTAATATTTAAATCAAGTTTGCGAACTTGAAGTAAACACCAATCCTGTTGTATTTAACCAGTCGTCGAACAACATAAAACTATCGGCAGTCGCAACGCACTTTGTGGTAATCTATCAGATAAATATTAGTCTTTCTCTTGCCTATTATTTTATCAAGGTTGTTTGTATAAGAAATTCAAATAAGCTTGAATATATCTTAAACTTGAATGAAGTAAAGGAACCAGACAAGCAGTCAATATCAAAAGCAAGTGTGCTGATTTCAGACGTTTTTTGGCAATAAGGGGATTTTATCACTCGTGGTATTGTCATCTATAATAGTAAGACAGTTATTTCAATTCTCGAACTAGAGCTAAGTTTATATCCATTTAAGGAATATTGCATAGGTTAGTTCTTCGAATTTATATTTAAAACGAAAAATAAGTTTTGTTTGTTGGATTCTATTAATTATTGATTTTCATATTTGTCTTCTTTTCGGCTAATAGTTTTATAACATTTCTTGGCAATTCTTTTAGAATAGGCTTTTTTCAGATACAAAAGATGATTATCCTATATGAATTGCAAAAATAAATTTAAAATTGCATACTAACGCTGTCGCTCAATCATTTCATGTGATTCTACTAAACGTATGAACAAAAGAAAAAAATGTCAAAAAGAAGTTTTATTTGAATAGAAGAACAGTCAACGTTAAAAATAAACAAAGATGTGACATATGTCAAAAATATTGGAAAAGGCAACATATCTAAACGCAATTTTAAATGAGGCTCTGATAGCCTCATGGTAATGCCAGTGCACGAACAATATATTATTTCTTACAAATTTCTGGACATCGTCGATTTACTGAAATAGCTTCCAAAAAAGGCAGCAATTCTTACATCACATGGCATGTTTGGTTGTAGACCTACGTGCATCATTTATTCAATACTCCAACAACCAGGTGGTAATGTGCTCCGACACATATGGATTCAATCTTCTACTGCATCTGCCTACATATAGGTGTACACAGGAACGAATCAAATTATAGATAACGTGAAATGCAGACTGCTGTGTTATCTTATCTTTTACACCAGGTAGAGGAAGTTAGGTGGTGGATGTTATCATAACTAAGTCAGCTGCAAAATGTAAAATCTAAAACATTGAGCAACCTGTCTCGTGCGCGCTTCATTGCTTCTCCCCTTTTATATTTTAAGTGAATAACACAGGTTTCCTATCAACTGTGCCTACATTAATAGCCGGTATTATTACGTCATTGGGTTTATACTTGTACATCAAATATGGTGGGTAACAGTTAGTAAAAAAGACTGTTGCGTACACAATCCAAATCAGCCTGCCAAAAGTCTGGCGATGAATCGCGAAATGTCCTATTGGACAACATCTTGACTCAGCCTTTTATCTCTTTGAATGGTCACTTGGTGTTGAAGTGCAAATATTGCGCTCTCCATGTTTTCTCATAGAAAACTGATCTGCTCAATGTGGCATCAAGTCTACGTTTGAGCAACACACTAAGGAGAGCTAGAATATTATTTTCCTCGTTCTCAATTGTAAATTTAATAGGCGAATTCTATTCATTGAATTGGTTGAGAAAGTTTCCGGCATGCTTACGGCTATCGCAGACCGAAAGCATATTATCAACATAATGATTTTATAGTTCAAATCTGATTAATAAATCAAAGTTTGTTCTTTTCAATATTTTTATAAAAATATGCGTAATGATGGGGTGGGGGAGCGGAACTCATTTCTAGACCATAATTCTGTCTATATAGTTGGCTATTCAGCATAGATTAAATATCCGAACAGCATAAATTCAATTATTATAATCAGGTTGCGGTCTTGATATAAACACCTGACCATTAATTGCCCTTGTCAGTATAAACTAAAGAATTGTATAGTGAAAGCCTTTCTACACTTTATACAATTCTTATACTGTATATCTAATGGTCAATGTTATCAAGACCACAACTGTTATCCTCTGCCCGCAACCAATGTTCGTTTAAGCATAAATTCAGTTTTTCCCCAATTATGTTTCATTTAGTTTTAAATTGCGAAAATAATCCCAGACACAATGACATACAGAAAAAATATTTCTTTAGTAAATAACGACACGAAACCAAACGAGCACATCTAAAGATTTTAACATTCAATTTGTCTAC